>ML111036.1:42597-58711 GCA_003697995.1 Taxidea taxus jeffersonii
TTTTCTTAGGTAATACCATGCATGAGCTTTATGATGTCTATTTGGCTGCCAAGAGATTAATAGAATTGACTGGGTTCTCCAGGCTTTCTGGAGGAAATAGAATGTTGAAAGTTGCTCTGAATATTATTTTATCATTACGACTAACATTCTCTTCATAAAGAGCTTGTTTACCATTCAATCAAGTACAAATGACACCTGTAACAGATAGAATTTAAATCCCCAAATTCAGGGCTCCTGGTGGCTCAGTCATTTAAGCCTCTGCCTTTGGCTCAGGTCATGATCTCGGGGGACCTGGAATGGAGTCCCTCCTGGGATTGGGCTCCCTGCTCCGTGAGAAGTCTACCTCTTCCTCTGCCCTACCATCACCCCCCATGTGTGTGCACACATTCTTTCTCTCTCAAATAAATTAATAAAATCTTTTTTAAAATGTCCAAATTCACTTTTATTATGCAATTTCAAACTAAAAATGGAAGCCACTTCATATGATGTATTAATCTCTTTAGAAGCATAGGGGCGCCTGGGTGGCTCAGTGGGTTAAAGCCTCTGCCTTGGGCTGAGGTCATGATTCCAGGATCCTGGGATCGAGCCCCGCATCGGGCTCTCTGCTTGGCGGGGAGCCTTCTTCCCCCTCTCTCTTCTGCCTGCCTCTCTGCCTACTTGTGATCTCTGTCTGTGAAATAAATAAATAAAATCTTTAAAAAATAATAATACGCAGAAGCATAATGGGTTAAATGCTGAATCATTAATGGCTTTTGGATTAATAGGCAAAAAGATAGAAGCTGATCGAAGGTAAAACACAGAGCTCCTACAAAATGAACCTATCAGTTAATGATGGCTCTATATAGAAGAATTAATAGGGAAAAAATGATTCCTTTACGTAAGATAGTGTTAAGTAAATTTTGTTTGGTTCTAAGGTAGAAATGTCTATGACCATCAGCAAAGTGGAGAATTACATTTTAGTTCATTTGAGGTGTAATGATATGATGTGAGGATAGGAAGAAATGAAACACTGTTTTCTATCTTTTTCCTTTCCCTCATCCAAGGCTTATAAAAATATCAAATTATTTCTCTTTAAAATGCCTATTTCGGAATTGTCTCAATTTTCATTTCAGTCTTATTTCTTTAAGCCGCTCACAGAGTTACTATTTGTGTTGGTAATGTGGAAAACAAATTTTTCTTTTGAGAAATAACTTATTCATGACTTAAATTATATTTTATTTTTAATATTTATTTATTTGACAGAGCGAGAGAGAGCACGAGGGGCAGGTAGAGAGTGAGGGAGAAGCAGACTCCGTGCCGAGCAGGGAGCCAGATGAGGGGCTGGAGCCCAGGACCCTTGGGATCTTGACCTGAGTTGAAGGGCAGATGCTTAACCGATGTGCCCAGACTTAAACTATCTTTAAACCAGGCCTGGACTCTCAGCTACATTAAGAAGCTTGTTGGATGACCACGGCAATATGTGGCAACCAAACTCTGATATATAATATCCTTAATATCTCCCCCGCCCCTCAACAGAACACGTCGGCAACTCTCCCACGTCACTTGTTGGTACTTGTCGTGCAGAACAGTCCATCCCCACTTTCAACCATCTAAGCACTCCATCTGTATTCTCAGGGACATGCTATGATGTGAGGAAAGGATCAGAGGATCAAGACTTGAGGAAATGTCTTTGAATTTTGGCTCTGTTGTGATCTGGCCTTGCCCCAAGCTTCAGTCTTCCGTGAGGACGTAAGAGTTTTGTAAGCCATTGATACTGTCAATGTATTGATGTAATAATACCAGTTATGTTTTATTAATACTAATTCTAAGATGTCAGAAGCAACATTGCATAGATCCATACCCTAAATACGGGGTCTATTTTTATTTTTATTTTAAGATTTTTACTTTTTTTTTTTTTAAGATTTTATTTATTTATTTGTCAGATAGAGAGCACAGGAGCAAGCACAGGCAGACAGAGTGGCAGGCAGAGGCAGAGGGAGAAGCAGGCTCCCTGCTGAGCCTGGTGTGGGACTCGATCCCAGGACGCTGGGATCATGACCTGAGCCGAAGGCAGCTGCTTAACCAACTGAGCCACCCAGGCGTCCCAGATTTTTACTTATTTGACAGACAGAGATCATAAGAGAGAGGCAGGCAGAGAGAGGGGGGAGGCAGGCTCCCTGCTGAGCAGAGAGCCCAATGTGGGGGCTCCATCCCAGGACCCTGGGATCATGACCTGAGCGGAAGGCATTAACCCACTGAGCCACCCAGGTGCCCCTAAATACGGGTTCTAAATGAGGGAAATTTATAAAGTCTACTGTAGGAATGCTGACAGAGGAGTGATATGAATGCATTGACATTAACTCAGATTAGCCTCAGGTGAATTCCCTGGGTCACGATGGAAGGACCTGTTAATACCTGTTATCTCAGACCTGTTAATACCAAATGAAGTCTTTATCTCGCCTCTGTTTTTTCTTCTTTGTTTTGTTTTATTTTGTTTTCATTCTCATTGGCTTCATTCTCTTTCCATGCAGAGAAGGTTCTATATATGGTAAGTAAGAGGGCTGCTAAAACTCCCAATTTGTCTATTTTAAACCCTGTGATCTGAAAAGGAACAATACTTTTTCCTCCACTTCCATCGTAGAGTCCATCAGTCCATGCCAGGAAAGAATTCTCCAGGGAAGAATTCTCTACCCAGTGCTAGAGGTCGGGGAATGAGGCTCTCTGAGTGGGCAGATTTGGATCAAGGAGACAGAATTTGAAGGGAGAGCGAGGGAAACAGTTTCTCCGAGAGCTAATGGCCTGGGCAGGCAAGGATGGTCGTTATCTCTGTCAATCACCCTTAGAGAATAAGGAAGAGTCTTGCTGTATTCATGAAATACCCATGCCTTCTTCACTCAGTTGCCACTCTCTTGTCCTAGATTAGTGTGCCCATCACGTCAGCTTGCCCAAGGTAATCCTGTTTCATGCCTGTTTTCCTAGTTGAATTATTAAGATCATTCCTTTTCCTTCTCAAAGTGTCTCACTTTGGACAGTTAATCATATAGTTACTGAAAATAAGATCAATTAGCAATTTGGCTTGACCCCCCCACCCACCCCGCCAGTCTGTCTTAAATCATCCTGACCCTTAAACTCAGCTGAACTTTTATTTGAAATTGATCTCTTCCCTGTAGATCTCCTCTGCAGAAGGTCTGATGCTGTAGATTTGGAGCTCTTCTGGGGAGCTATCTATTCTTTCCACCTTCTTCCCTTTTAGTGGGCACTTCACCTTCTTCTTTTTCTAAGAACTCTTCCAGAGTTTAAGTAGTGGTAAAGAGGGCTTCCTAACCTGCCTCTCCATCTGCTCAGAGCACTGAGAGATGTCTGGGAGTAGAATTTTCCTTCCAGAAATTGCTTCAATTTAAACGTGCAGTCACATAGTGTGGTTTCAGCCCGTGCTTACTGTTTCTTTAGACCAGGAGCTCCCATGGATCAGTCAGGCATGGCCTTAGGTCTCCTGTTCTGCTGTTTAGACTATGGCAAGTGGGGCTGCGTGAGGACAGATAAAGCACCTTACAGTGTGATGATGCTAAAAGAAAAACAATTTCTTGGTGATATGTTTGCACCTGTCCCCTTCACATACCAAGCTGTGTCAGCTTGGCCGATTACCTCCTGGCTGTTTGGGCACTGATCCACTGATGGCGGTCAAGGGCATGGAGAAAGCAGAGAGTGATCTCAGTCTCTGTCCCAGACTCTTGGATGAAGTGGGGAGGAGAGGAGAGCCAAGGAGACTTGGTGTTCAGGACGGGGTGAAGGCAGGACCAAGAAGGACCTGCAACTCCAGGGGCCACCCTCCCAGTGTATTCCCACTGAATGGCATTCCTACCTCTTAATGTCCTACTGCATGCCACGTCTGCATGCAAATGCCTGGGATCCACGGTTGAGAATATGATCAAAAAAACACCACTGCTCTGCAGAGAAGTATTTTGGGGGAAACAGAGTTTGAAAAAGGTTTCGGGGGAAGTTTTTCATTTACTCAACAAATACATCTATATTTTGTCCTGTCCGCTGTGCCAAATACTGGTATATATTCTGGGGATATAGCAGTGAGGTATATGGCATTTGTGAGATAGGAGGAAAATACAGCTATCCGTCTCTTCCCCTGGTTCCTGGCACAGAGCTCCTAACATCCTTGTATTTCTTAAGTGATAATACTAGGAGTATCTCTTGTTCTAATATTTGTCTTTGACCGCAGGCCTGACACAGGGCTTCTAAAACCTTTGTAAACTCCTAAGTGATAAGAGCACTAGGAGTGTCTTGTTTTAGCAAAGTGCCTCTGAGTGGGCTTCTAGATGACTCTTTAATGACAGCCGGTCACCAGACAGGCCAAGCCATGATTAGAAGGTTGGACTTTTCAGCCCCATTCTCCAGAGGGAAGAGAGGAGCTGGATATGGAATTAATCATTGATCATGCTTACGTGAGGAAGCCTGTATAAAAATTTCAACAGTCAGTTTGGGGGGAGGGGTTGGAGAGCTTCCAGGCTGGTGAATACAACCACACTAGTGGGGTGACACTCCCCAGCTTCGTAGGACCACCAGAAGTTCTTGCACTTGGAACCCTCCCAGACCTTGCCCTACATACCTCTTCATCTGGCTGTTCACCTGTATCCTTTATCACATTCCTTAATAGCCTGGTAAACCTGTGTTTTCCTGAGTTCTGCGAGCTGCGCTAGCAAATTAATCAAACCCGAGAAGAGGGGTCTTTGGAATCTGATCTGTAGCTGGGGGGCAGAGACACAGGTTAGATAAGGTGCTCCCGTGGCACACATTGTTAGCATGCACTACTTACACGGAAGCACCTGGACTTTCCACTGGCATCTGAAGTATATGAGAGTGTGCATGTGTGTGGGGGACAGTCTTGTGAGACTGAGCCCGAACCTGTGGTATCTGATCCCATCTCTGGAAGAGAGTGTCAAATTCTTGGGACATTCTGCTGGTGTCTAAGAATTAATTACTTGATGGTGTGGGGGAAAACCTCCACACATTTGGTAACCAGAACCATCAGAAGTGTTTGGTGTATCACTACATTTGTATCTTTAGGGCAAATACCCAGTAGTGCGATTGCTGGGTCATAGTGTAGCTCTGTTTTCAACTTTTTGAGGAACCTCCATGCTGTTTTCCAGAGTGGCTGCACGAGCTTGCATTTGGAAGGGGCATGTACACCTCAATGTTTATAGCAGCAATGCCTACAATAGCCAAACTATGGAAAGAACCTAGATATCCACCAACAGATGAATGGATAAAGAAGATGTGGCCTATATGTACCATGGAATACTATGCAGCCATCAAACACCCCCCCGCCAAATCTTGCCATTTACAAGGATGTGGATAGAACTAGAGGGCATTATGCTAAGCAAAATAAGTCAGTCAGAGAAAGACAATTATCATATGATCTCTCTGATACAAGGAATTTGAGAGGCAGGGCGGGGGTCGTGTGGGAAGGGAGGGGAAACAATGAAACAAGATGAGACCAGGGAGGGAGACAAACCATAGGAGACTCTTAATCTCAGGAAACAAACTAAGGGTTGCTGGAGTGGAGGGAGGTGGGAGGGATGGAGTGGCTGGGGGATGGACATTGGGGAGGGTATGGGCTACGATGAGTGCTGTGAATTGTGTAAGACTGATGCCCCAAAGCAAATAATACACCGTATGTTAATAATAATAATAATAAAAAAGAAGTGTTTGGTGTAGGTAGGAGACTCATAGGAAAAAAAAATGTAGTAGGGAAGAACTTGATTTTCCCTATGCAGGGAAAAAGTTGATTTTTTTTTTTTTTCATTTAAGCAGTGGTATGTATATGGTAGTGCACTCTGTCCTGGTGGAGCCTACATTTAGTGAATGGGGACAGACAATACAAAAATGAAACATACATTATATAGTGTTTTGGTGATAAATGTTATGGGAAAAATAAAAAACAAGGGGGGGATCTGGAGATCTGGAGTTCAGGGAAGGTGGTTACAAATTTAGAAACAAGCAGTCAGGGTAGGCTTCCAGAGAGAAGTTGACATTTGAACAAAAACTTGGAAATGAGAGAGAGAGAGAGAGACAAATATCTGGTAGAAAACCTTCCAAACAGAGGGAACAACCCTTGCAAAGTCCCTGAAGGGAAGTGTGTTTGCTGTGTTCCCAAACAGTAAGGTCAGTCAGTGTGGCCGAAGGTGGGTGGGTTGAGGGGTGAGGAGCAGGAGTGAGGTGGGAAAGTAAGGGGAGTGGGCAGGTGATATAAGGCAGGCTTTGAGGTCATTTAACCTTGCAAGAAATGGGATCCCTAGGCTTCCCAGCTGAGGTTTTTAATTGCATTAATGCCTAATGCATCTTAAGGGATATTATGCAATATAATTCCTGCAAGAAATCTTCAGTATTTGTGTTTCTTTTGAATGTGACACAGTGCTGATTTCTTGTACACTGTATATTCATTAGGGTTACATAGAGGCACTTGTTAAATGAATAAATGAACAAATGAGGCTAGCATTTTAGCTCCAGGTAGATCCTCAATGTGCTATTTCAAGTTTATTGCTTCCATATCCTTTTCCCACTTGGGTTATAGTCAGCTGCCTGCTCTTTCAACTGTGTATTTTTCTGCCTGTCTTTGTTCACCCAGTTTCCTCTTACTTGAGATGCTCTCCCAAACCTTCTCAGCTTGAAAATTCTACTTACAGACCAAAGACAAGTTCCACTCCTCCAGAAAGCTGGCCCAGACTCTGTGGCCCTTGTTGCCTTTTCTGAGCTCCTATAGCATCGTTCCTCTGACACCTTTCATTGGCTTCATCTGTTGAGTTGCATCATTTTTGCTGCTTATTTAAAAACACTGTTAGCGGGGCGCCTGGGTGGCTCAGGGGGTTAAAGCCTCTGCCTTTGGCTCAGGTCATGATCCCAGGGTCCTCGGATCGAGCCCCGCATCCAGCTCTCTGCTCAGCGGGGAGCCTGCTTCTCCCTCTCTCTGCCTGCCTCTCTGCCTGCTTGTGATCTCTGTCTGATAAATAAATAAAATCTTTAAAAAAGACAAAAAAAAAAAAACACAAAACCCGCTGTTAGCACTCTTTGTATTTGGCCGCAGATAGGCATCTGAATGCTAGCATCTTAGATACTTGCACCATTTTTGCTCTGGAGAAGCTGTCTGGATAGGAGGGGTTCAGACATGTTCATCTCACGCAGATTAATCAACAAGGGGTGCCCCGGGACCCGGACCTAAGTCGTATCCATGACAAGCAATAGTCACTATTTCCTGCTCTTAAGAGGGTTAATCCCGTATTTCCTTTCCACGCCCAGTTAACCACACCTCCTTCCCGCGAATCAAAAGCGACAGCGGCCTGGGAAGTTTGTCCTTTGCGAGATGCCGTAGTGACCCCGCTTCGGTTGCTCGGCTCCCGGGCGAGCATGGCGGCCTCCGAGACGGCGCCGGCTGTGAATCCAGCCACTGCGGAGGGAGAGGAGGAGACGATTCTCTATGACTTGTTGGTCAACACCGAGTGGCCCTCAGAGACAGAAGTGCAGGTGAACCAGGCCCCTCCGGAGCTGCGGCCAGCTTGGCGCGGGCGCTGTCCGGGGAGCGCCACGTAGCTGAGCCACGTAGGATGGTGGAGCCGGCTGGGAGGGGGAGCAGGGCTCCGCCGCTGGTGCTGTCGCCGTGGCAACGGCGCCGCGGGCTGACAGGGGGTCTGGGTCCCCTAAAGCGGAAGGTACCCGAGAGCCCCCCTGGGCTTCCGAATTTGGTCGTCGGGGCAAAACCGGGGCTCTGGGGCACGAACCTTCCCATTCCGGATCTCAGTTTCGCTTCCCCTCAGTTTGGAGGGGGAGGCACAACGTTGGACTCCAGGGTCGTCCTGTTGCCTGGATTCTCGGTGGTCGTTTCCGGGAGGCGAGGCAAGAGCTGACCCGGGCTGACCCTCTCTGCGGCGGGAGAGCTTTCCATGACCCCACAGTCAACTCGGCACCTGGAGGGCCGCCGCGGAGTGCGGCATCAAACCTTTACCCCTCCTTGGTGCGGAATTGCACCCATTCCTGTGCATTTCAGTAAAGAAGCATTTAAAGTGCTAGTGTGTCCGTCCTTGTCCCAGATAATTTACGTGTGTGTCGGTCCACGTCCCAGATACTGTTCGGGCGGTGGGCATGGAAAGGTGAATAACTTTTGTAGCGTCTACGGTCTAGATGGGAGACCATCCAGTGAAGCCTTTTGGCTACGTAGTGTAATTGCGCTGTGATCGTGGTTTGAACAAAGCGACAGAGAAGAGTGAGGAGCTGCTGACCTGGGGTTGGGTTCCTTCCTGAAGAAGGGGTTCAAGGGGTACTGGTAACCTTAACGGGACCTTGGGGTTTTCAGTTGTTGCACAGAGAGGGGACTCCCAGCGTGAGGTGAAGAGTAGGAACCAGGAATCCACATTTATTCAACATATTTACTGAGTGCCTGTCATTGTTTTAGACTCCTAGGATGCAACAAGATTCAGAAGGACTTTTGTTAAAGAGCAAGGAGTGCTGACCTATGGACTCTTTATTACGACCCCTTTCTTGTTTCTTTACTGGAGAAACTGCTCATTCTCCGATCTACAAAATCTGTAGTTTTTCCTTTAACCTCCTTTCCATTGCAGTTTTCTGCTTGTCTTGAATAATGTTTTTTTTTTTTTAGGCTTGAAAAACACATTGTTTTTCAAGTATTTACTTAGTTTCTGTTTGTCTTGAACAATGTGAATATTGTAGGGTATGTAGTTAGGATGTTGTATGTAGTATGTTGCTGCTGCTGTTGGTGGGAAAAGTTTGCATATTCACTCCTTAGCACCCACTGGTTCATTACTGGAATGTTGCAGAACGATTCACATTATAAATCGATTAAAAAAAGCACAGCATCAACTTACATTGAAATGTCATAGCACTTTTTTTTGGTTTTGTTTTTGTTCTGGTTTTGTTGATTTCACCTATCCCTCTTCAAGCTCTTGGAGGGTGATTACAACTGGTTCATCTTTATAACCCTCCCCAGGACCAAACTGTGTATTTACTGATCAGTGGATAATCAATTCATGGTAGTGGAGTGAAATTCCTTTTCTGTGCTTTTCAGTTGTATCTGTCTGCACTTCCTGTGTGTCCATGTTCCTCTCTTTTTTTATTTTTTTTTTTAAAGATTTTATTTATTTATTTGTCAGAGAGAGAGAGCGCGAGAGCAAGCACAGGCAGACAGAGTGGCAGGCAGAGGCAGAGGGAGAAGCAGGCTCCCCGCTGAGCAAGGAGCCCGATGTGGGACTCGATCCCAGGACGCTGGGATCATGACCTGAGCCGAAGGCAGCTGCTTAACCAACTGAGCCACCCAGGCGTCCCTGTCCATGTTCCTCTCTTAACAGCACATTTAGTACATCGTATTCATTATTTGTAGGGCCTGCTTTTGTTTAGCTTAGTGTTTAGTCTATACTTGGGAACTCTTTAGTATACCAGTTGTGTATCAATGTGTGTGTTGGTAGCATTTTCTCTGTGGATATACAACAAATACTCAAGTTTGCCTGCAGGTACGAGTTTATTAATCCACATGAGCACTCCTCCTGCAAGCAAAGATTATTTTAGGCCTCTCTCCCATCCAAGGAGATGGCTGAACTGGCAACCAAGATGGTCTTTGCCCTCGACTGGTGTTTTGATATTTGGTGTTTGAGTTTCCACCTTCAATCCTCGTCCTCCCCTCAAAATTTGTTGGGACAAGTGTCCATAACTCTGCCATGCTTACTTTTGCTCTCACAGTTTTCAGTCCTGCTTTTACTTCTTTTGTTTCTAGTGGTTTTTAAATATTGGTAACTTGTACCCTGCACTGAGTATTAGCAAAGAAACGTAACTTTACGTATTATGTAAGTATTCCTAGAAAATTGTCAAATGTAAATTCTTTTTTCCCATTGCAGTCTAGAGGCAACCGAAAACATGGTGCATCCTTTATCATCACAAAAGCGATTAGAGGTAAATACAGTTTATTTTTCTCCATATAATGATATAGTTAGATAATTTTTTCATTTCATTTATAACTTTACTGTTTTTGAAACTTTAGGAAATTTATTTATTTGCTTATTTATTTTAGAAAGATTTTTATTTATTTTTCAGAACACAAGCAGGGGGTAGCGGCAGGTAGAGGGAGAAGCAGGCTCCCCGCTGAGCAAGGAGTCTGATGGGGGACTAGATCCCAGGACCTTGGGATCATGACCTCAGCCAAAGGCAGACACTTAACTGAGCCACCCAGGTGTCCCAAAAACTTTAGGAATTTTAAAGCATCCTTTAGACTTATAGGGCCTGATAAAAGTGAATAGCATACATGTAACCTGAGTTTAATTTTATATATATATATATTTTGACTGTATATGATATGTGGATGTATATGTGTATATACAGATTTATGTATGTATATGGATGTATTTGCACACATTTTTAATCCAGCTTAGAGCTAAAGTATGGCCTAAGGTTAACTATCATGGATGTATTCTAGAAGAACTGAAGAAAATCAAACCCAGTATGAGTCTCAAGAGTCTGGACGTTGAAAGTGATAAGCTGTTTTAAGTGGTTTACATGATGTTTCGGCAACATCTGGTCAGAGTTTTTCAGATTAAAAATTTGATTAACCAGAGTATTCATGTAACTCCTGACAGAGTTTATATGAGCTCACGGTTTCTGAGAAAGGCTTGAGCACTGGCTGCATTAAGTTGGTGCCAAGAGAACTTTATTTATACTTATTGATCTAATCCTTTATTAGATCAGCAAGGTAGGTGCTGTTATGTCTTCATGTTTTTAGATGAGGAAACTTGTCCAAGGTCACTCATTTGGAATTTGGCTGCATTGTCTTTCTGGCTCCAAAGCTCATCCTTGTAATGACTGATGAATCTGAACTACTTACACAGGAGCAGATTCAGTTTCACAGGACCTAAGTACTTGAAATTGACTATAATTTTATCTTCTGTTATAATCACTAGATATTCAATTTTCATTGTGATGAATGTTTTAAAATTTTGATAAATAAGAAAATGTACATAAGTAATAAAACTCATATAGAGAAATTCAGAGACTATGGATCACCACAAATTCAGATAAATAATTTCTCATTTTAGCACCTGGAGGGAATCTCTTACCCTTCATTCTTTTTTTCATTGATCTACACCTACATATTCACACTCCCATACACATTTTAAATGAGATCATATAAAACATTATTTGTCAGTAGTGTAGTTAATCTTGAAAGTAAACTGTCAGTTACCAGCAGAAAGAGGGTTTATTCAGGAATGACAGATTGCAATTCAGGACCAGCAAGTTACAGTAAAACTATAGCTAAGTCCAACAGACAGAGGAGAAGAACATTATTTTCTGGAAGAGGAGGAGGCTGGGAGGAGTTGTTTTGAATGAAAGTCCAGGGGAGAAAAGCTTTCAGGGTGATGTTGGTTTCTTACCGCTTGACTTGTAGGGGGAGTCTGTCTCTCGCAGGCGGTGTGACAGTACATGGGTACAGGTACATCTCTTCCTTCTTGGGGCCTGTAACTGATGATACTTTCCTCTGGATTCTCCTGGTGGGGCCTAACACTTCCTCCTATAACCGATGTTGAGAGGTCCTGCTCCCCCTTCTAGCCTCCTGACTCCACTCAAGTGAGGTGTCGCCTTGTTTTCAGTGTGTCAGGGATTTTGTTTCCCCTGGACTTCTGCATTTTAAGTGTTATTATTATTCTTTTTTATCTTTGCTGTAAAGTACAAAATAATACCTTAATTTTTACATAAATATTTTGGTTTTAGGTGATTACTATGACTTCTACTCCTTGGTTTTATTAAAGCCTCTTTGGTGAAATTTAAGATCTCAAACCACATTTCCCACATTTCCTTTCTGTACTGTTAGGAAATACTTGAAAGTTTCGAGTAACACAAACTTGGGACTTAGTATATAGAAATGTCTGATCTCATAAAAGTTACAGTGTATATTAGATTATATTCCTTTAAGAATTTTGTTCTCCATATTTTGTAATGACTCACTCTGCAGCATATTTTAGACTTATCACTGAAGCTAATTTGAAAGCGATTCCTAAATAATAGCTGATTCATATTTGGTTTTGTTATTTTTATTACAGATCGTTTATTATTTTTACGCCAATACATCTGGTACAGGTAAGTGTCTCTTTCCGAATGTCAAATACAAATATTATCCTACTTATGACTTAAGTTTTCAGAATTGAAACTTCAGATTGTGATACAGATGCTGACATTCAGGTGAATGAGGTAGACCTTTTCAAATAGTTGATACACTGACAAGATATCTCAGTCGACTTCGGGTAATTTTTGTTCTTTAGTCATTAGTCAGAATATCTCTGGAGGACTTCTGGTTTTTCTGGTGAGCATTGTCAGCCTTATCTTGAATGCCCACATGATGGGTCTGGAGTTTGGGGATCTCTTTATTTTATTTTATTTTTAAAAGATTTTATTTATTTATTTTTGTTGGGGATCTCTTTAAAAACAAGTTTGTTCTTATTGTAATAACAGTTCTTGTGGTCAGTATTCAGTCCCCGAGCATTAAGGAAGGTCCTTGTGTTTCAGTTCTTGGATACTTTTTCATTCTTTTGAGTGTTAAGTCTTTTTAGGCATGGTGTAAGTGTTCAGCCTTCAAAGGAGGAAAGAAATGATCGTTCTGACAAATGATGTAGTTGTGCTTTTAGACAGGTGTGTAGGTATTGTTTCATAGATTTTTTTTTTTAAGATTTTAAAAAAAAATTATTTATTAGAGGGAGAGCTCAGGCAGACAGAGTGGTAGACAGAGGCAGAGGGAGAAGCAGGTTCCCCGCCGAGCAAGGAGCCTGAAGTGGGACTTGATCGGAGGACACTGGGATCATGATCCGAGCCGAAGGCAGCCGCTCCACCAACTGAGCCACCCAGGCGTCCCTGTTTCATAGATCTTTTAACACAGATTGTTTACGAATATCTAATCTTAAAAGCTCCAGAGATAATAAGGTTTTATGAAAGCAACCTTTGGCTCTTCTCTAGATTAGCTCTGGTTTTTCTTTTCTTCTGCTTTGTGTGTGTGTGTGTGTGTGTGTAAATTAAATTTCTTACTGAATTTTATCTTTTTTTGGAGGTGTGTGTCCAGTATGATAGGGTAGAGAGTTAAGAGGTGCTGGAGGGGCAGGGATGGGGAGGAATATTTAAGAGGTGGGCTGTTTTTCCTGAGCTCACTGGGTGATCTAGCTTGCTAGTCCTGAACATCTTAGGGAAGTGTGGGCAAAAAAATAATGTCAGTACACCTGTCAATATATCATGTGTCAATGTGTCAATGCACCATGAAGTGATTATTTAATCTTCTACTTGATATGTTGCTTTCATAAGTAACCTAAAGTTAACTGAGAAAAGCTCAGTTTTTGCTCTTGAGTTTATAGTAAAGACACCTCAAGGTTTTGGGGGCAATATTTGCTTCAGGTGGTTTTTTCTTTTAAAGTTTTTTTTTTTCTTTTAATTGTGAGTTATTATAAACAGACTGAGAATTATAGATACTGTAAGTCTAAACAAGTTTATTGTAGTGTTATCTGCATGGGAATTAGGCAGTTGTTGCTGTTTGGTTCAGATAGCCTTCTCCCTCTTTTTATGCAAAATGTTGCAACTCTTTGTCCCCCGGCTCCCCCAGGAAATTATCGCCTTCAAGTTGGTGGTATCATTCACATGCATGTTTCATATCTTTGTTATAATAGTTCTGTAACTACCGTGATACAAGATATTTTGTGTTTCAGACATGAATGTGAATATCCTGAAAGTCTGTTACTGATACTTTATCCTACTTTTTTGTTTTCTAATTTCCATAGTGTTTTTCCCTTTTTTTTTCCCCACCGGCTTGTTTTCTTTATCCTTCTTTTCCATCTATTTTCTTGATTTCCTCCTGTGTTACTCTTGATTTGTTGTATCTGCCCATGTACTGACGGTGAATCCTTTCCTCTTGTCTTTGTGAGTGATGTTATTGTGAGCTTATGTTTGGCGATTCTCGCACCCCTTGAGTGAGTTGGAATTGCGGTCTGATCTTGCATGTAGTAAAGGCTGGGGTTTTTCTTTTTCATAGGGATTTCATTCCCATCCTCCCACAGATCAAATTCTAGACAGAGATGGCATTCCTGAATGACAACGACCACCCCCACCCCTCCCCTGTTCAGGTTTCTCTAGTCTTCTTTTCACTGAGAGTGCAGTCCTGTCAAGGGCTCAAGGGTGGTGCTAGCCTTGTGAGCACCTCCCTTCCAGCTCCTATTCTTTTTCTACCCCCGCAGCGCCTTTCCTGTCCCAGGTGTTGCTTTCTCTTTTGAGTTCTTGTACCTCTACCCAATTCTAACTTTAAGTTCCCCTTTCATTTCTAACACTTAAGGACTCCTTTTGTTCTTATGAGTTTAGCTGTATACTAGGATTTGCTAGAGGTGAGTCAGAATTTCTAGGTGTATATAACAGGAAGGGTTTCTTACAGGATCACTCTGCTATGTTACTGGTATCTTTGATGTCTTTTCCTTAGAAAGGACATAAAATTTATGTATTTGAACATACCACCATATTTTTCTGGAAAAAGAGATATGTATGTGGTCAACTTTTAGATAACTAATTAATAACTCTTTTGGGTTTACCAATATCCAAATCTTCTAATGGAAAAAAATCTTATCTTCCTATAGCTCTATATGCTGTTTATAATATTTATTTATTTATATGTGTCTTTCATGATTAGATTTTAAGTTAGCTAATGTGTTGTTTCAGCCCTGTGCCTTTTTTGCTTCCTGATGGACTGGTTCGCTTGGTTAATAAACAGATAAACTGGCATTTGGTACTTGCAAGGTAAGGTGTTAAAAATTTGTGTTTCTCTACCAGGATTAGCACTTAAATTTCATTATGGGTATTAATTTTGGGGTCTTTTAGCTTGCAGTCTTGATTTTATTTATTTTTTTATTGTATGTGAATTCACTTTGTCACATATGATAGATATCTTTTATTTTATTTTATTTTATTTTTAAAGATTTTATTTATTCATTTGACAGACAAAGATCACAAGTAGGGAGAGAGGCAGGCAGAGAGAGAGAGAGGAGGAAGCAGGCTTCCCGCTGAGCGGAGAGCCCGATGCGGGGCTCGATCCCAGGACCCTGGGATCATGACCTGAGCCGAAGGCAGAGGCTTTAACCCACTGAGCCACCCAGGTGCCCCTGATTGGTATCTTTTAAATGTATTAACTATATTGAATCATTTTTGTGTACGCTTTGGTACCTTTAGACTCCTTTAAGATAAAAAGTTGGGTAATGGAAGATGCGAAAGCATTTAAAAATGATTTTTAACTTCTTAAAGTCATTCCATCTTTGTTGAAGACTGCTACAAATAATCATATAGAATTTTTTTTCTCTTTCTTTCCCATGAAAGCAATGGAAAACTTTTGGCTGCTGTTCAAGATCAGTGTGTAGAGATCAGGTAATTGTTAATGTTATTCGCATTTAAAATTTCCCTTGAGAAAATTTTACTTGATTTATGGGAACTAAGAGTTTTGGAGGGATGAATTTAAAGGGATTTTACCATTAGCGCACATAATTTTGTAAGGCCTCAAACATCTCTTATGTCAATTACAGGGTGAAAGATACTTTGTCAGAATAGCAGAGTCTACTTCCCTGGATCAGTCTGCTGTCACCTGAGAAAGTTTACTTTTTCAGTAGACCAGGCATATCTTCAGAACTCTAGAAGTCTTTCTTGTTTGACTAGTTACTAATAATTCAGCTAAAGCAGATGCTCAAGAAGGTATTAAAGTAGAGACCACTTTGCTCTGTTGGCATAAAGCTCTGGATGGAATATGAGTCTGCAAAAGACAAAGACTATGAGACAAAGACTACTTGAGACCAGTGATAGTCTGTCATCTTGAGACATTCACTGTTTATTATAGTCACATCTAGAAGGCTTTTCTAAGCTGGGCTTCCCATGTACTTTATTTTTTAAAATTTTATTAAAAATTTTTTTTTTATTTATTTGAGAGCAAGAGCAGGAGGAGGGGGAGCTAAGAGGAGAGGGGAGGGAGAAGCAGGCTCCCCGCTGAGCAGGGGGCCTTAAGCAAGGCTGGATCCCAGGACCCTGAGATGGCGACCTGAGCTGAAGTCAGGTGATCAACCGACTGAGC
>ML111037.1:0-29839 GCA_003697995.1 Taxidea taxus jeffersonii
AGGTCAGGAAAGGGGTACTGACACTAAATATGAGTTAGGTCACAAAGATAAGTTAGTTCTAGTATTTATAGAGCTCCTCAAATTCTAGACTAAAGATTTTATACATAATTCTGAAACAGAGGGAAATCACTAAAGTTTTCTGAACCCAGGGATTACCAGATAAAAGCTGTATTCTAAAAATTCATCATAGTAGTAAATACTGAGACAGTAATTAATTATACAACCATTGTATGAACCTTCTGTGAGGGAAAGAAAGATGGATGAGACATACTTGTCCCTTGTGAGGAGATGGCAATTTCATGAGCAAGTGACAGAGCTGTTATTCAATCTGGCTAGGGGTAAACAGGAGATGGGGTGAGGGAGACATGGGTCAGGGAAGAGCTCATGTAGGAAGCAGGTCATTGCCTGAATCTTAAAACACAGAGGATTGCAAGTGGCCGAACTGGGGAGGAGAGCATTTTATGCTCTAGCACAGTGAGAGCACAGGAAAAGCTCTGAGCGCAGGTGTATTCAGAGCCCACAGAAGCAGAGCCCGTCAGAGCACGTGACTGGAACAGGAGAGCGGAAGATGGCTGAAAGTGCTAGAACAGAACAGAGTCCAGAGTGCCGGCTTCTACGTAATGAGGAAAGACTGAAGGGTAGTTTTTGAATTAATTAGAGAGGCATTAGAAAAGATGATGGTGGAACTGAAATCAGATTAAGCAGGGTCCTATAAGCACTTCTTGTCAGCCGCCATTTAATCCAGTTTTTGCCCTAATTTCTCTTCTATTGGTAGAAGCCTTGTGGAACTCCAAATATATTCTCATTCACTCCAATTATAATAAAAGCTAAATATATTAAATATTTGTTTTGAGAGAGAGAATACCAAACTCTATCTCTACTCAATGTTCTAGAGTGGGACAAATTCTGGATTTTGAGTTACTGAATGGCAAACGAGTTATTCTATGTCTTGGGCAGTACCTGACATAGTAAGAGCTACATAAGTGTTGGCCACAGATCCGGCCAGATGTCAGAAGATGTCAGTAAATCCTAGTTGTGAAACTTCAGGCAAGCTGTCTGACCTTCCTGAGTCTCAGTGGCCCCACTTGTTAACACAGGTGTGGAAAGGGATTGAAATACACTCCCTATTCCCAGTACCTCACAGGATTGTATCAAGATTTGAATTCTAATTCACATAGTGGAAATACAAGCATCCACAAACTCTAAAGCACTTTATAGATATGTGCTGGTGTGAATCTTCTGTTTGTCCTTGATGCACGGTATGAAAATATTATTCTGTTGCTTGCAACATATTCGAAAAGCAAACTCCTCAGGGCCATCTAGCATTTTGGTACTCCTTTGTATCTAATATCAAGGCCTCCTAGGGTACCGATTTTAATATCTGATTCTTGAAGGATTAGCCTCCAGAATATAAGCATACGCTCACTACACATAATTTAAATAAAAAAGTACACTTACTTTACTTGATATAAAGTGTCTGGTCACTTCGTAATAAAGTGACATATTAAAGAAACATGGTTACAGAAGAGCAAAGTGCTAGAAACTCAAAGAAAGAAAATAGAAACAATTCAGGAGCAAACAAATGAAAATAAAGGGGAAAAGCTATAATCAGGCAAAATTGGTAAAAAAAAAAAATTAGTAAAACAACAAAGGAAGCGAGTCACTAGAGGACCAGTTCCCTAAAAGAAGAAAACAAACAAACAATTTTATTTTAAAATTATGCTACATATTTGGGTTAATTTGTTACCTTATAAACTACTTCTTAATATAAGGATTTCAAAGGTATTACATCTAATTACTAGGTCCTTCCCCTAAATGAAGGCCTCAGCTACTTCTATGTCTACTAACTAAAAAGTTTAGCTGTCACTAAAAAAAAAGACAAAAATTTATAATGCAAACTCTATTCAAGTGGCCACCGACAGAGGCTCCCTCCCCTACCGTGGCTCCACGAAAACTACTGTAATTCATTTCTTTCGGTGATATACAGTGGCATGTTGGCATATAGGTTTTACCAACAAATAAATACTAATTTCATATCTAAATAAACTAAATCTAGTTTGTGACACTCTGGAGTTTAAATAACATAACAGTGCTAAGTATATATCAATAAATAATACAGCTGACATTTATTAAATATCCAGGGGCTTTAAATGTCTTATCCCTAATCTTCAAAGGAATCTTGCCTCACTTTTTAGATAAGGGAATTAAAAGTCAGAGAAGCCAAATGATGTGCACCCACAGTAAAATGTGGCACAGAGATTAAAACAAGGTTGGAGCCTATGCTCTTGTCCCTTCAGCTGTGCTGCTTTTCATACATATACATAAATTGAATAAAATATCTAAGTTAGAGCTATTGTCAGAAAATATCAGGGCACCTGGGTGGCTCCGTAGGTTAAGCCTCTGCCTTCAGCTCTGGTCATGATCTCAGGGTCCTGGAATCAAGCCCCATATCAGGCTCTCTGCTCAGCAGGGAGCCTGCTTCCCCATCTCTCTTTGCCTGCTGCTCTGCCTACTTGTAATCTCTCTCTCTGTCAAATAAGTAAATAAAATCTTTAAAAAATATATCTAATTTATGGGGTGCTTGCATTAAGAAGGACCCTTGGAAATTACCTATTTGGACAGGATGGAATTAAGAGGAGGTACAATCATTTTTTCATATTTTATAAAGTAATACATGTTTACTGTAAAGGGGTTAAATAATACAGAAGCAAACAAAGAAAAAATGAAATGTCTCTTGCTATCTCCATAATCCCATTCCCCTTTACTGTTAGGCATGTATTCTTCCAGATCCTCTTCTATGAATTTACAATGGGATTACACTATGTTGTGATTTGCTTTTTCATTTAACAACACGTCACAGAAAAAAATTTCCTATGCCTCTACCTCTTTCTTTTTGATGGCTGCAGAGTATTTTCCAGTATGGAAATAGCAAATCTGTTGAAAGTGTTATTTCCAACATCTGAATATTAAAGCAATACTGTAATGAATATTAATCTGGATGGAGGTATACTTAAAAAATGCAAAGTGACCAATTCAAAAATGACAAAGGACTTTAAAAGGCATTTTTCTTTTTCTTTTTTTTTTAAAGATTTTATTTATTTATTTATTTGAGAGACAGAGATCACAAGTAGGCAGAAAGCAGGCAGAGAGAGAGAGAAGCAGCTCCCCGCCAAGCAGAGAGCCTGATGCAGGGCTCGATCCCAGGACCCTGAGATCATGACCTGAGCCGAAAGCAGAGGCTTTAACCCACTGAGCCACCCAGGCGCCCCAAAGGCATTTTTCTACAAATGCCGATTAGCACACGAAAAGATGCTCAACATTACATTCTTGTATAATCACCACCAGGATCAACAGAACATTACTAGCCCTCTAGAATCTTCTCTGTCCTACTCATCCCAATCATCTACCCCCTTCCTTCTTTCCAAAGGTAACTGACATTCTGACTTCTAACACCACAGAACAGTCTTGAGCTCTATGATTTGAACTCTCTCTTTAACCATATGGAATTATACAGTGTATGTATGTATGTATGTAGAGCAGGCTTCAACATTTATTTGACTCAACATTTATTTTTGTGAAATTCATCCATATTGTTGAATATAGTTGTAACTCATTTCATTTTCATTGGTGTAGAAGAATCCATTCAATGAATGTGTCTTCATTTATCCATTCCATTATGGAATACCTCTGAGATTTTCAAGTTTTTTTGACAATTAGGACTAAAGTTGTTATAAACATTCTATATATACCTAAGAGTGAAATTGCTGGGTCACAGGTTATGTGTCAAATTCAGTATGTAATGCCAAACAATGACTGTTCATTGTACTCCCACTATCAGCATGTGAGAATTCCCACTGATATATATCCTTGCCAACCTTTGGTATTGTTCTTCTTACATTTTAACCATTCTGGTAGCTATGCATTAAAGAGTCAGTAAGATTTCAATTTGCATTTCCCTAAGACTAATGATGTTGACCTTTTTGTCACATGCTTACTAAAGTATCTGCTCAAGTTTTTACTCAATTAAATCAGTTTATTAGTTCTTTCCTTATTCACTCTTCACATACTTTAGTTATGTGACCTTTGTCAAATATCTTTCTCAATTTGTGACTTGCCTTCTTCATTACCTTAATAGCTTATTAGGATAAAGTTCTGATTAATTAAATTGAATTATTAAGCTTTTCAGTTATGATTACTGTTTATATCTGCCCCAAGATCATGAAAACAAGCCCTGAAGATATTCTACTATATTATCTTCTAAAAGTTTTATTGATTTACCCTTCACATACAGATCTGTAACTCTCCTCCTGGAAATGATTTTATATACAGGGTTAAATAAGAAAAAAAATAATTATATATATAATTATTTTTATATATTTATATATATATATATTTATATGTATTTATATATATATATTTTTATATGTATTTATATATAAATATATATTTATATATGTATTTATTTATATGTTTATATATTTTTATAGTCATATAAAATACATATTTATATATATAATTTTTTATGATATACATATCTATATATCTATCTCAAGGTAACCTAGCACCATTTACTGAAATAACTATCCTTTTGATAACGCTTTGCAATGCCACCTTTGTCATAAATCAACTATCTATGCATTCACAGGTCTGTTTTTGGACACTAAGTTCCATTCATCTATTTGTCTACTCTTGAATCAACACCATCATCTTAATAAGTGAATTTTTAACAATAAATCTTGGGGCACTTGGGTGTTGCAGGCTGTTGAGTGCCCAACTCTTGGTTTTGGCTCAGGTCATGATCTTAGGGTAGTGGGATCAAGCTCAACACAGAGGAATCTGCTTGGGATTTCTCACTCCCTTTGCCCCCTCTCCTCACCCTGGTGCTCTCTCTCTCTCTCTCAAATAAATAAATAAATCTTTTTAAAAACCAATTAAATCTTGATATTTAAAATAGTAAGCTTCACACTTTTTTTCTCAAAATTATCTTGGGTATTTGGGGCTCTGCATTTCCATATAAATTTTAGAATCAGTTTATAATGAGTTACCAATTTCCACAAAAATCCTACCTCAAAACTTGGGGTATTTAAGCAACTCTAACCTATTGGGCTCTGAACTCCAATTTTTATTCCTCTAACACTGTGACCTTCTCTACTCCATCAGTAGATACTCTAGGGAAATAATGTCTCCATAATACTGGGGTCACTCTTCAGGATGTTCTTCTTCTGCTTAACCTTAGCTCATTAAGTGTTTACTGCTTTATTAACTTACCAATGCTTCAAAGAGATATTTTTATATTTCTGTCCAAATCTTCTGTTTTCAGAGGAAAAGTTTTCTCTAAATTCCCTATGCCCTTCATTTTTAAGAAGTTCATACTTCAAAAATAAGTTGCTTTGCTATTCTCTTACCCTCCCCCCCTACTTTCCTCTCTTTCCTTCCTCCTCCCCAACTCCTCTTTTTCTTTCTTTCTAAATGAAAAGGTAGATAATGTGAGAAAATGAGGAATTCCACCACAGAAATTATAAAAAGACAAAATGTTGATCCAAGAAATAACATATGTAAGAATTGAAGGAGTTTATTAGATGGGCTTAAGAGAAGCCTACAGGAAGAGAAAAATCAGTGAATTTTAAGATAGGTCAAAACAAAGTATCCAAACTGAAAAGAGGATGAGTGAGACAATATCAAAGAGTGTAACCAATGTGGAAAGGAAAAGAGAAAGAGAAACTATTGCACAAAAGAAACACTGAAGAGATAATAGCTGAGAAAACTAAAAACCTGAAGAAAGAGATCAATAAATAAATCCAACTGCTTCATCAACTCCGAACAGGATAAACTGAAAACACATATGCTTTCCCTTCCTCCCCCTATCTCAATTGCATCTTCCTCCATCAAACCATAACCTGTGGTGACTGAACTAACTGCCAGTTTCTTATGGACAAGCTTCTATACTTCTTCCTCTTTTCTTTCCTCTTCTTGTCTTCCTTTCTCCTTCTCTCCTCTCTCCCCCCTCAACCCTACTCTACCACACCTCCTTCTTCTTAAGGCAGCATGAATTCTTGCTTTCTTGGTCAGGACATGGTGACTCACTGATTTTATTTTTACATACACAAATAATTGAACATATTGAGAACAGTAAGAAGAGCTCCAAAGGGAAAATTTTTCCTATTGCCCTTGTTGTGTAATAATATAGGGAGCTTTAAATTTCAGTCTCAAACTATAGCTGCATCTTTCAGATTTGGCATCTAACAGTAACAGATGGCAATGTTAAAAATAAATAGAACATTCAAGTTGTTTATACTGTAGGCAAAGACAGTTTTAAAGTGTGAAACAAGCCTGAGGCTGAGAGAATTCACATCATCCTTTTCAAAATATATTAAGAATGCACATTTCCTTATGCCAACCCTGCAATGCTGCTCACAAAAGATAAAATATTAGCTTTTGAAGGTGTGCTGTCATTATATTTCATCACTAATTTAGAATTAATAATGTCATTCAGGTCTATTAATAGAAACTTATCTTCCAGAACTATCAATAACTGATTAACTTTCTCAAGTTTTAAAAGCTTCTGGAGGTTATCACTATTAGAAATGTCACTTTCTCATTCAAAACACGAGAAAGTATTTAATTGACAAAATTTAATACCAATATTAAGCTAATTTTTAAAAACTAAGTTTATAGTATACCTCCGAGGCAGAATTATCAAAGATGAGACTTAATACCTAACAGCAGAAATATATAAAAATAATGCATGAGAAACCACAATACACTTCTGATGTTGAACTTAGTAACTTCAAAATAGTGACCACAAAAACCCATGATCACCTCAACAGACAGATTAACAAGTATTAGACAAAAGCCAACACCCTTTCATGATAAAATCATTCAACAAACTAAGACCTAAGATAAAGGGCATCTACGTAAACCCCACAGTTAACATCTTACTTAATTGTGAATGAAGTATGTTTTCTCCTAAAGTCAGAAATAAGACAAAGATGGCCATTCTTAGAGGTCTTGCCAGGGAGCTTGGGCAAGAAAAAGAAATAAAAAGCATTCAGATTGCAAAGGAAGAAGAAAAATATCTCTATTCACAGAAGACTTGATCTTGAATATAGAATATACCAAGGAATCCAACTTAATAAAAAACTATTAAATAAACATTTCAACAGGTTTCAGGATATGTGATTAGTATACAAAATTAATTGTGTTTCTATCTACTTGCAATGGATAAGAAAATGAAATCAAGAAAATAATTCTGTTTACAATAGCATCAAAAAGAACAAAAAGTAAATTTAACAAAAAAAAAGAAAATTTATACTCTGAAAACTACAAAACATTGAACAAAATTAAAGGTCAGAAAAATATCCCATGTTCATGGATTGGAAGACTTAATAAGTACTGATAAGATGGTACTGCTTCCCAAATTGATACACAGTTTCAATATAATCCCTATCAAAGTCCAGATGACTTCTTTGTAGAAAATAATGCATGTGGAATGACAAGCTCATTCTAAAATTCTAAAATTTAGAATGACAAGCTCATTCTAAAATTCCTATGGAATTGCAAAGGACCCTGCAAAACCAAATCAATCCTGAGAAAAAATAAACTAAGAGCAAACTTTACCACAAAACAAATGTAATCAAGACAGGGTCATATTAGCCTTAAAATATATATATACAGATCAGTGAAATAGAGCTAAAAGTCCAAAAATAAACGTATTATGTCTAAGGCCAATTAATTTTCTACCAGGGAATTAAGACAATTCAATGGGGGAAGGAATAACCTTTTTTTCCAACAAATAGTACTAAGACTCTTAGATGTCTAATGGAGTTGGACCTCACACCAGGTACAAAAACTAAGTCAAAATGAATCATAGACTGAAATCTAAGACCTAAAACCATAAATGTCTTTGAAGAAAATATAGAAGTAAATCTTGACCTTGGGTTAGGCAAAGTCTTCCTAAATAAAACACCAAAAGCATAAGTAACAAAAGATACAATGTACTGAACTTCATTAAAATTAAAACCTTTAATGCTTCAACAGACAGAATAAAGACAGGCAAAGACAACCCACAGAAATATTAAGAAAATATTTGCAAATCATGTTACCTGATAAAGGACCTATATCTAGAATATATAAAGAACACTTACAACTCAATAATAAAATGACAACCCAATTAAAAAATGGGCAAAGAATCTGAATAGATATTTCTCCAAAAACAGGCAAATGGCTAATAAGCACATAAAAATATACTCAACATTATTAGTCATCAGGACAATGCAAATCAAACTCACAAAGATAAACCACTTCATTACCACTAAGATGGCAACAATCAAAACCACAATAACAAGGATATGGAGCAACTGAAACTCTCGTATACTGCAGGGGTATTGTAAAATGGTGAGTTACTTTGTAAATCAATCTGTCAGTTCTTTAAAAGTTAAGCACAGAGCTACCATGTGACCTAGCAGTTTCATTCCTAGATATATGTGTGAGAGATTAAAATATTTATCTACACAAACACTTGTATACCAGGGTTTGTAAAGGCATTATTCATAGCCAAAAATAGAAATGACTAAAAAATGAGTTGATAAAATAGAGCAGACCCCTACAATGGAATATTATTTAGCCATAAAAAAGAATTAAATTCTGATACATGGCAGAACCTTGAGAACATTATGCTAAGTCAAAGAAGCTAATAACAAAAGACCATATATTATATGATTCCATTTATATGAGGTGTCCAGAATAGGGAAATCTATAGACACAGAAAGTAAACTAGTAGCTGCTTAGGCTGGGGAGCAGGGAGGGGTTGGGACACTCTGCTAATGGGTATGGGATTTTTTTTAAGTTAATGACACGATATTTAAAAAAAGAAAGAAGCCTATAGTCATCACAATCGCTAATGAACATTTGCTGAGCAAGTACTCACTGAGAAAGTTTTTTTTAATAGTGTTTACCCAAAGAAGGGAGATTTAACAGAGATAAAAATGTCTTGAAAAGAGACTAAGAATCTTGCCTCAAGTAGAACTGCAGAGAACAATTTTTCTCTACTAAACAATAAAGGTAGTCTGCCTAAAATTTTACAATTCCTAACTTTCTGTGAAGAAACAAGCTTCAAAAGGGGTTATTGCCCTTTACCTTTACCTAAATACTGTAAGCAAAGATGGTGTGATATATACTTTAGGAACAGAGGTGAGAAAATAATAAGCTTTTTTTCCTCCTAATTCTTACACATAGGTCCTAACGCTAGGAAATACTTTATGGAAACAACCCAAATAAATTCTGAGGCCCAGAAATCTTTTCTTTTTCTTCTACTGGGGCAGAGTAGGGAGAACGGTGGAAAAAGGCAAAGGGAATGATACGAGTAGGGAGAAATAAATTTGATCACTTCCTCTTCCCTCCAAAATCTTTCAGTCTTTGCTGTTTTCCTTTAAAAAATTTGTATCTGAGGGTGGCTATGGTGAGTGCTGTGAAGTTTGTAAACCTGGTGATTCACAGACCTGTACCCCTGGGGCTAATAATACATTATATGGTTATAAAAAAATAAAAAATTAAAAAAAATTTGTATCACACTAAAAACTTCCAGGCTAAGTATTCTATAGAATTTGCCTACATTAAACCACCCCAATAAAAACAAAACTTCCATTCTCTTGATTTCCACCCCCTGTGACACTGCTTTATTTATTCATAACAGTCCACATATTTACACAGCACTGTGAATACACTAAGTAATGAAAACGCTGTTTGAAACAGTTTAAAAAAATAAAATACTTTTGATGTTCATAGTCATTGATAAAAAATACATTCCCTTTAATTTATTAATTTTCAGCTAATCATATCATCTCTGTGAGTTCTTTAAACTTGTTATTTTTCTTTTATCACTGTGCTCATTAATAAGCTATATTCCTACTATAATACAAAAACAAAAAATGACAAAGCTTAATGGACCAAGTAGCTCTTTGAAATCATCTAAAATGTCAAATGCACCTTTGTGAAATCATCAGTAGAGAAATAATATATTAAAAATCAAAACCACATAAAATTAAGGATGCAGATTGTATCAATAAATGGAAAGAACGTCAAAACAAGCTATGTATTTACCTAAAAGAGAAAATCTGTTTCTTTTAACAGTTGATAAAATAACCCACACTAATGAAAAAGTGTACTCACCTGGTTTTGGCACTGAGTTGGTCACTGACTGGGGAACTTTCTGATTAATTAACTCAACACAGTGTCCAGGGAAGAGTCCCACCTAAGGAAGAAAAGCAGCAAAGAGAATTCTAAACCAGAGCACAGACCAGTATGTGAACACTGCCAATCCAATTCCAGTAATGTACTCCACAGTCCCTCCCAAAGGATTCTGTTATTCCAAGCCTCTAAATCACAGATGATACCAATTACACAAACAAATAATAAAACAATCTGTTGCTATGTGTATACAGAGTGGTGTATTATTAGTCCAAATATCCAAGTCTGCTTCTTCAGTTTTAGCTTGTAATTTCTCAAACTTTCTTTATACTAATTACAATATTTAGTCTGATACCAAGCTATACAAGCAGTGCTACAATTTTTACCTCTAAAAACTTGCTGAAATTTCAACCTAGTTGTACTGTTGTATTTATGGCCAACTTTTATATATATTGTCTTCTCTATAATATAAAAAAAAAGTCAACACTCAACCACATTGAAATTTTTTTGTGTGTGAGTTTTCTCTTCATTCTCTCACAGGTTTCATGAAAAATGACAGGCCTAAAATAAACCAGTGAAACAATCACTCATTTAAAAATCCTGGTATTTACTATTGCTAGTAGTGTATAACTAAGTGGGAAAGCAAAAGAGAAGGAAACAACCTATCTTGGTGGTAATGACGGACTCCGGCTCGGAAAACACACCACTCTGACCTTGTGGCAGAACTGCTCCTGACGTTAGATACAGAATCCTAAGGAGTTGCATTAGGGAAATACTGAGCTCACCACAGACCACGCAGATTACACAGAGATACACTGCAGGGCCAATAGAATAAATACAGAGATAAACAGCCTGGAAACAAAAGTAAAAAGGAGATCTCTGCCAATATTTATAGATGTTTCCTTAGATAGGAATATAATCAGGCTACCATGCAACAGATGTTAACGCTGAACATGAAAACTACATCACTTTTTACATCCCTCTGTTGACAGACTTAGGAAGAATGGGATGGTCTTCCAAAAGTTATGACTCATCATGAAGTTCTGAGCTGTATAACTTCCATCTGTGTGGGATTATTTTCACATATGTATTTGCTGCATTCTTATTCCAATTCCTGGATCGATATTCCATGGTAGTTCTTAAAATTATGAAGATGTAACCAGTTATCATGAGCTGAAAAGGAGTTATTAACACGTTATCAGCTCTGTTGAAAAGATATTTGAATTTGGGATTCTTAAAGTCCCTATGCATTGCTTTGCAAAATGCAGCTTTAAGTGTTTGTTTTACTGGTGAAATTTCATACCATATTTTATTCAACGTCCTATGTAGCTAAACGAGTAGAAATTCTTCCCAGATCAATTAGAACCAGGTAAGAATCACCTTGAGAAATCTTCCTCATTCTCCCTACACAAATCAGTTATTGTGAGAGGATGGATGGTGTCATGGCCAATGTGCAGCCTCAATGGTAAGAGTTAATGGTTCAGTTCTAGGTCAGTTCTAGGTCTGCTGCTTATAAGGTCGGGTTTGTGACTAAGCCTCTCTGTTTTCAGTTTCTTCATCTAGACAGAGTAATAGTACCTAGCTCATAAGGGTTGTTAAAAGAATTAGATGGATCAGTATAAGCTAAATGCATATAGTAAGCACACACTAAGTGTTAGTGTCCTATGTGCTGGCTCCCCCAAGCCTAGTGGGCTCAGGCTCCACCATTAAATGGACGACACATAACACTTACCACCTTGTCCATGTGTGGACTTAAGCTCCTTCCCTATCAAATATCATTCTTCCCATAAAATTAGAATTAATTTTGATTTATAAACATTTTCTGCAATTTTCTAGAGAGAAATGACTAGGTTCTAAACTTGGTCAGCCCATTTACTAAGCTCTGTGATCTGGAGCAAATCAATTAACATATGCCTCAGTTTCCTAATTTGTAAAAATGGGAATAATACTAGCTACCACAATAATTTGTGTGAAAGCACTATTTTCTAAACTCAAATATCTTTCAGCAAATAAAAACTAGTTTTCCATCACTTCCTAGACTGAACAAACCATAATGAACTTCTTTGGACAACTATATCATATATTAGTTACATTTGCACCTTTTAAATTTGTCTTGGTGCATTAGGTTTAGATATATGAGTGAACATGACATTGTGTACTATGTAGAGGTCCATGGTAACTTCATTTAAGGCCTATCTCCAATCCCTGCTCACCTGTCTTCCTTTAACATAAAGTATAATATTACTATTATGAAGTATAATATTACTATTAGCATAAAGTGTAATATTACTATTAGCTAAACTATTTATTCAGTGCCCAGGCTCCTTGCATCTGGGTGTAGCCAGAGCACATGCACATACAGCTCTACTGCTACTACTCGAGCTCTTTCCTCCTGCTGTGATGCAGGTATTAGATGTGTAGGAACCATCAGTTGACCTTAAAAGA
This sequence comes from Taxidea taxus jeffersonii, assembly GCA_003697995.1. NCBI lineage: Eukaryota > Metazoa > Chordata > Mammalia > Carnivora > Mustelidae > Taxidea > Taxidea taxus. Next base: position 12,631 of record ML111037.1, read on the forward strand.
AAGACCAAGAAAATCTTAGAAATTTCTGTCTAGCATCTTTTAAGTTACTAACTCAACGAGTGACCATCAGCCACTTTTTCTGTTCACTTTTCTGTTTCTCGAAACCAAAAGCACTCCTGTTAATAAGCCTTTTAATTGGAAGAGTTGATTCTATAAATTTGTGAAAGGCAATAGATTCTATTTTCATATTATAAAATTTCCATTACAAAAAAATGAGACTGTGTTCTGTTGAAAATATACACAAGAATGAAAAAGAGAATATAACTCTAAAAATAGTTAATGAGCATTTACTTTTCTGACTCATGCTTAAGCTAATATTTCACCAAATATAAACAATTCTGATAAACTCAAAATGTCAAATGTTAAAAGTGACTGGAACTCTGGCACTATGATCTATGAGTTATGTCATCCTGTTTCATATATTCTTTCTGCCAGCAGTGACAATTTCTAAAGCTCTAATTTATACGGCTAAGAAGGGTGAGGGAAATTGGGTATATTGGCAGAAATCAAAATGAGATTCACCTATAGTAGTAAGATGGAAAAGAGAAAAGACCAACATCTAGAGCCCACAGGGCAAGAAATAGGTAATAAAAATATAGTAACAGAAGGAAAGGCCTTAAAGATATGGCTGCAAGAGGTCAGGGATGAGATTCTAGGAAGGAAAAAAGACTTTCAATTTGGTAGTTTTCCCCCAAATCTTTGAGATAAAGTGAGAAAAAGCAAGAGATACTGTTACAGTTGACCCCTCTACCCTTACCCGTAGGTTCTGCCTTCTGTTTCAGTTACCCACCATCAACCATGGGTCTGGAAGCAGACGATCCTCCTTCTCACACGTTGTCAGAAGGTCAGTGGCAGCCTAACCTTATATCACAATGCCTACAGAATTCGCCTCACTTCATCTCATCACATAGGCATTTTATCACCTCACATCATCATAAGAAGGATGAGTACAGTACACTAAAATATTTTGAGACAGAGATCCCATTCACATAACTTTTACTATAGTTTTATAATTGTTCTATTTTATTATTTTTGTAACTCTCTTACTGTGCCTAATTTATATATTAAACTTTATCATAGGTATGTATATATGTAGAGGACAAACATAGTAGATATAATGTTCAGTACTATCCATAGTTTGGGGCATTCTCTGGGGGTCTTACGTATGTATTGTATGCCACAATGTGCTGGTAAATGTTGAACACCTGGTCCTTCAGGAGGAAAGGCCTTGATTTATAGCATTTGCCAGAGTCCATGGTATAAATGCTCCCCTACCATGGCTTATTTCAAGCCACCAGCATGGCACAACTGAATGCAGAGCTCAAAAGAGACACAGGGAAGCCTGTTAATGTAGTATTTTATGCCTTACAGAACACTAGGTGGAAATTACCTCAACAGCACAGGTAACAGCAAAATACAGTAAAACAATTACAAATAAAGTTTAAGTGTTTATTACCTTTACTTTTAATACAATTCACTCACTTGTGAACTTACATGCTTTATTTTTTAATTGCAACTGTGTTTTCCAATTGTGCTACAAAATTCCAAAAAAATTCACAACTTGCTCTGGCTCACCACTAATCCAAACCTATATACTCGGTCTGGGATACTCTAACAGTCCTAGGAATAGGTTTCAAGCAGTCTAACAAGTGTACAGCTCCCTCTCCGCAAGTGAAGGAGGACAGATCTAAATGTAACAGACTCCTGCCTGGCTCAGTGGTTTAAGGCCTCTGCCTTCGGTTCAGGTCATGATCTTCGGGTCCTGGGATCGAGTCCCGCATGGGGCTCTCTGTTCAGCGGGGAGCCTGCTTCCCCCCTCTCTGCCTGCCTTTCTGCCTACTTGTGATCTCTGTCTGTCAAATAAATAAATAAACTCTTTAAGAAAAAAAAAAATCTTTGTCCCCCACTCTCTACACCCCCCACCCGTGCTCTGAAATAAATAAATAAAATTTTAAAAAATAAATAAATAAATGTAACAGACTCCAATCTGATTCTTTCGACCATCTTCTACCTTGAGGATCGGCTCAGACTACAAAAGAAATAGGTCTGGCTACAAAAGTGTAAAAATATTTTGGTTCAATAGAGAGGAAATAGAGAGGGAATGTTAAATAAGGAACCACTGCAATAACGTAAGGCTGGAACTTTGATAACAGTGGGAACTGAAAAAAGTCACTGCTCACCAATAGAGCCTAATCGTAACTATGGTCTCTCTGAGGAACTAATCAACATCTAAAGGGAACTTCAACACAACAATGTGCTTATCACTGATTTTTTTAAAAATTCCTATTGTAGTGGTTGATTTCTGTAATTAATAGCTAGTGAAACTTAGGGACTGTTAGCACAGCAAAATATGTTTTTTATTAAGCGTAGTAAAGTAATGCTCTTGCTTCCAAAGACATGCCACAAATTTTTCATCAACTGGAACTACACGGCTTCAAAGAGTTTCCAATTTTTCATTTTCAGACTACAATGTCCTCTCCTCCCAGGCCTCTAGTATTCATATATTCCATGACAACCGAAGGTCAAATTCAGAGGTACTATATGCCCTTCCCTTCATATATTTCCCCATTAGGGTACCTAGTCCCCTTCCAATCTCTTTTTTTTTGCTACCTAGTGTGAACCCTGTGATTGATCATTTGTACTTTAAAAAATATCAGTACCCTTAATTTCCTCATAATACTAACCTTCTGCCAAACCAATCTAGCAAGCCTCTCCAAAATAAATCAATATACCACCCTATTTGCACGCCTCTGTATTGCTAAAGAAAAATCACATCACTCAGGACATTCAAACAAGATAAATTCATGCTTTCCCACCTTGAAATGTCAATTATCTTCTTCCCACTCCCCAAATATTCTTAGAGAACTCACCCCATCTTATAGGATCTCTGTCCAGTCCAGGCTACATGCCCCTGCCAAGACCATCCCAGTTACCGTTAATCATACCATCAGTTAATTAGTCAATTAGTCCATATCTTAAGATTTTGGAACTAGGTCTGAATCTTTAATTACCTCTGAATTACTAAAACTAGAAAGTAGTTTTCAAAAAAAGGAGAAGGATGGGATGCCTGGGCGGCTCAGTTGGTTAAGCGGCTGCCTTCGGCTCAGGTCATGACCCCAGCGTCCTGGGATCGAGTCCCACATCGGACTCCTTGCTCAGCAGTGAGCTTGCTTCTCCCTCTGCCCTCTGCCTGCCCCTCTGTCTGCCTGTGTTCTCTCTCTCTCTCTCTCTCTAATAAATAAATAAGTAAATAAATAAAATCTTTCAAAAAAAGGAGAAGGATAAGACAAAGAAGCAGCAGCAGCTGCTACTTCACAGAAAGGAGTTAAAACTGTAAGCAAATTCCCTCAATTCCTAACTTGCCAGTTCCTGGTTCCATCCAATAATTTTTGCACTGGTTCTTTGAGATATTCCTAATTGTGTCTCCCCAACTTTATGTCCCAAGAAACACTACATTGCTTCTGGTTTCTTTGCCTTATTTACACTGTCTCCTAAACTTAAATGCCAGCTCCTTAATTTGTACTATTAAAAACATTAGTCTTCCAGTAGGATGTTAAGGTTTGAAACTGAGAAACAAAGTCAGGAGGGGCGCCTCCGTGGCTGTCGGTTAAGCATCTGCCTTTGGCTCAGGTCATGGTCTCAGGGTCCTGGGATTCAGCCCCACACAGCAGGGAATCTGATTCTCCTTCTGCCCCTCCCTGCTAGTGCATGCTCGCACTCTCTCAATCACTTGTTCTCTCTCAAATAAATAAAATCTTAAAAAAAAAAAAAAAGGTCAGGAATCAGGGTATAAATCTGGGAGATGACCAAATAATATTGAATTTAAAGCTGAAAGAGTAAATAAGATAGTTTAAGAGAAAGAGCACTGAATGAGAAGGCAGTTCGACCTCAAACTTTCAAGGATCTGCTAGAGGAGGGCATGACGTAAAAAGAATACTGAGGAGACAGAGAAACTCTAAGACTGTCATGTCACTTCTATTGAGAGAAAAAAGTATCCCCCCCCCAAAAAAAAAATAAAGAAAGAAAGAAAATAGTGATGAGATCTTAAGTAAGAGGAGTAATAAAATGTCTATTCTTGCATTAAGCCAAACAGAAACCACTAATGAAGCAAGAGAAGAAACAAGGCACATACCTGTGATGAATCAATATAATAATGATAGCCCTAGAATCTAATCTGGGTAAAAAAGCAAGGTAATGGCAGAAATTGGAGAGGCCAATTGAATGATAATATTGAGCACAACTGCTAATTACATAGTAAGTAACTAACAAATGAGATTCATTTTCCCCATTAGCTCAATGACATATCAAATAAAATTACAGTTGGTTTAAAATTTTAATAACTCTACTTTATTTTTCTCCCTTGTAGGAGTAAGATGAGGGTAGAGAAGGCATTGTAAGTGTAGAGCAAGTAGATGAAAAGAGCAACCTGTGTAATGAGGGAAGGAGGGATGATGGTTAAATGTATCTGGAAATTATTGAGTTTATAAAAGAAGAGTAGTGGTAAGTAAGACTGGAGAAGTAAAACAGGGTCAGAAATCATGAATGGGCTCACACATCATGACAAGAAGGTTGAAGTTTCTTCTTTATGAAATGAAAGTGACAAACTGTGGGCAGAAGAGGGACAGAACAGGTATGTTTTCGTAAGAAAAATCTAATGGCAGTGTATACCTTTTAGGGTAGGAGGAAGGGGTGATGACAAAAAGTAGAAGCACGTTTTAGGAATTTGCAAACTAGAAAAGAGATAATAAAAATGTGTAGTATCAAAATGGCATGAAGAATTAAGGAGAGTATGCGAATGTAGGGGCACAGAGGTAAGAAGTGAAAGAAACTATCAACTGGGTTGGATACATAAAAAGTTAAGTCAAAGATGTTTCTCCAGTTTTTTCCTTTCCAATATGATTGAGTTATAATTGACAATAAACTGTTACATATTTTATATATACATATGGGGTAAGTTCTGACACCTGTAAAACTATAACTACAATCAAGATTCTGAATATATTTGGGATGCCTGGTCAGTTAAGCATCTATCTTCAGCTCAGGTCATGATCCCAGGGTCCTGGGATCAAGCCCCACATCGGGCTCCCTGCTCAGTGGGAAGCCTGCTTCTCCCTCTGCCTGCCACTCCCCCTGCTTGTGCTCTCTCTGTGTCAATAAATAAATAAATAAATAAAATCTTTCAAAAATTAAAAAAAAAAAGATTCTAAATATATTCATCAACCCCAAAAGGTTTCCTATTATCTTTTTATAATCTCTCCCTCTCCCTGCCCAACCACCATCCCTGCTCACCAAGAAACCACCGATCTACTTTTCATCACTAAACATTACTTTGCATTTCCTACAATTTTATTTGAATGGAGTCAAAAGAATGTATTCTTTTGTTGTGTTTTCTTTCACTCAGTGTAATTATTTTGAGGATCACTCGTGTTGCTGTATGTATCAGTAATTCATTCCTTTTTATCCTAGCATCATTCCATTGTATAGATAGCACCATTTGTTTATCCATTCATCATTTGTTGGTAAAATGTGTTTCCAGTTGGGGGCTATTACATATATGGCTGCTATGAACACTAATACATGAGTTTTTGTTTGGACGTCGGCTTTCTTTTTCTCTCAAGTAACGACCTAGGATTGCAATGCGCGGATCATGTGGCAAGTGTCTATTTAACTTCAGAAGCTGACAGATTGTTTTCCAAATTGTAGCATCTTACATTCTCACCAACCCTGTGTGTTTCAATCCCTCCACAGTCTCACCATTCTAATAAGTATGTAGTGATATCTTATTTTGCATTTCTCTAATAACAAATGACACTGGACATGCCTTTATGTGTTTATCTGACATACATCCTTTTGGAGAAGTTTCAGTCTTTGCCTCCTTTTAAAATTGAGCTCTGTTACCTCAATGAGTATCTTCTGACTACAAGTCCTTTCTCAGATATAATCATTGCCAATATTTTTTTCCCAGTCTGTGGCTTTATTTTCATTATCTTATGAGTGATGTTTTTCAAAGAGAAGTTTCCAACACTGATGAAATTCAATTTATCTTATGAATTGTTTGTTTCGTATTGTATATAAGAAATCTCTGCCCAACCCAAAATGTCCCCTATGTTTTCTTCGAGCGCTTTTAGTTTATATTTGGGTATGTGATCCATTTTGGGTCTTTACAGATGGTTTAAAAAACAAATCAAAGTTTTTTTGTTTTGCTTTATAATGGTGGCGTATGAACATCCATCCATTTGTTCCTGTACCACTTGTAAAACAGACCATGCGCTCTTCACTGAACTGATTTGAATCTTTGTTGAAAATCATTTCTCCATGTATATGTGTGGGTCTATTTCTGGACTCTATTCTGTTCTATTATTCTTTTCGTCTACCTTCCATTAATAACATACCCTCTTGATATAGTACCTTAACAGTAAGTCTTCAAATCAATTAATGCTAGATCTCCAACTTAGTTCTTTTTCAAATTTATCTTGGCTATTCTATGCTAGCTCCTTTGCATTTTCATATGAATTAATTTGCTTATCAATTTCCACAAAAAAGTTTGCCAAGATTTTGACTGGGATCTATGTGGAGAATAATGACATCTTAACAATGTAAAGACTTCCAATCGACACATAGGGTGTATCTCCTTTTTTTCTTTTCTTATATTCTTTGACTTTTCTCAAAAATATTTTGCAGTTTTCAATACAGAGATCTTTCATACTTTTTTCAGATATATCACCGAGTGTTTCTTATTTTTGATGCTATTCTAAGTAGATTTTATTGTATATGCTGACTGATGTTAATGCTGCTAGTCTATGGACTACATTTAAAATAAAAGATTCTCATGGAGTTGTTCCAAATATTTATATTTCAAGGATATATGTATATACTTTAAATAAAAACATATTTGTATTTCTTCTATATTACATGTGAAAATTATTTTCCCTTCTCTGAAACTGTGTTTGTTTGTAGGTAGTTACATCATTTGTAAATGTCATTTTAGAAATCATACAGAAGGGGGCACCTGGGTGGCTCAGTGGGTTAAAGCCTCTGCCTTTGGCTCAGGTCATGATCCCAGGGTACGGGAATCCAGCCCCACATCCGGCTCTCTGCTCAGCAGAGAGCCTGCTTCCTCCTCTCTCTCTGCCTGCTTCTCTGCCTGTCAAATGAATAAATAAAATCTTAAAAAAAAAAAAAAAGAAATCATACAGAAGGATTTTAGAACATACCTATTATAATGAGGTTGTGAAGGGTTTGAAAAGGTTCTGTCAATAATTTCCATGAAACTGAATGTTTATATGAAGGGTTGGGTTTTTTTGCCTTTTTTTTTTTTTTTTTAGATATTATCTATTTATTTGACAGATGGAGATCACAAGTAGGCAGAGAAGCAGGCAGAGAGAGAGGAGGAAGCAGGTTCCCTGCTGAGCAGAGAGCCTGATGTGGGGCTCGATCCCAGTACCCTGGGATCATGACCTGAGCCGAAGGCAGAGGCTTTAACCCACTGAGCCACCCAGGCACCCTGAAACTGAATGTTTAAATATCACTTGATAGGATATGCTCTGACGTTATAAATTAGCAAAAGGATATCAAGAAACAAGTGTCAATGGCAGCTGCTAACGGCAATTGCACTAACAAGAAAAATAAAAACAGCAACAAGAAATACAAAAACTAATTTAAGAAAATTTTTATCTTTTTATGATCCAAGGGGGAAAATAATACAGAATTAGAACTCAGCAAGCTTGTGTACTGTCCTGGCTGTACCACTACATACTGTCTTTGTGAGTCAGAACAATTTATCTAAATCTTTCATCTCTAGATTTCTGCAATTTTTAAATTACAGGTTAAGAAGAGATGATCTACTCTCACTTTTTCTACTGTAGAAATCTATTATGCATACAAGTCAACAAGTACAAGCCACTACTGGCTCATTAAATTACTACTATGATCTCTTCTTTGCCCAGAATACCTAGGATTTGATCTAAGCTCTGATATTAAACAGCGGAATAACAGTGGGCCAGTTGTTTTACCCCCTACACTTAAGTTTTTCATCAATATGAGATAGCAGTCCCTTCTTTACAGAGCTGTAAGAATTAAAGGTCAATGCAAAGCACTTAGAACAGCACACTTAGGAAGCACTGAAGAAGTGTTAGGACAGCTTTTATTTGTACTATCACATACTCCCTTTCCTTAAAGTTATTTAACATTACAGATGAAGATTTACATGATCTCCCAAAACGTAACTAGAAAGGAAATACAGTGTCCCACTTAATAGTAAGTAAAGAAAAGGCGCAGCTTTGGATCCCATAAATAAATATACTTTTTTTTTTTTTTTTTAATGAATGAGCAGGTAAACTTCCTTCCTTCACTAAACTACTATGAGGGACAGGCTTCCAAATATCTTCCCTTTGGATAAATAATACTTTTCTGAAGATAAGTTATTTAGAATTAAATGAAACTCCTGAGGTAAGAACACTGTTAATGTTCAAGAACTGCTTCTCTCATATTTGTACACAAAGACACTAGCAGGACATTCTAGGGCAATGATGAAAAATTAAAAAGCTGATCCTTTACCATCTTGTGGAGAACTAAGAGAATGTGAGCTGTATAAAATTCAGTCAATCTCTAAGTGATATTCTATCCATTAAGTGCATCCTAAATGTGTTTCAACAAAGATTTCCTGGGTGGAAATCTTGTTAAACTATGTTTAATTTCTTCTTTTATCTGTGCACAGGATAAACAATGGGAGACTGCTCCATGGTTATCACATTTTGTGTTTAATAATTATCTGAAGAACTTGATAAAATTTAGAATCCTGTCTCCAGCCCCCAAGATTTTGATTGGTAATACCCAGCTTTAAGATACTTCTCAAGTCATTCTGATCCTAGCGGCTCCCAGATAAAACTCCGAGAAACTGCCTACACAAACAAATAATCCTGAAAGATAGTAACATTTTATATTTGTATTATATCTCTTACCTAAGAAAAAGGGTTCCCCAGATACTCTACCTCATATTCCCAACAAGCATCTAGAGCCAGGGACAAAAGCTGATGACATTTAGTTTAAAAAATGAGAAAAAAAAAAAACAAAACAGCTGTGGGGTTTTTTTTGTTTGTTTAGTTTTGGGGGTTTTATTTTCTTGGGTTTTTTTGGGGGGGTTTTGCTTAAGTACATTCTATGGTAAAACAAAGGTAAAAGATTCAATATATACTTTAGGAAACAAACTAAAAACAGATTTCAGAATTTCAAATTACTATAGTTAATATAATTTCACACATCCTACTCCCAGAAGTTTAAGAAAAGAAACAGAGTCATGGTATAATTAAAACACATGGATGAACTAATCCTTCTGTTCCCACAGCTAAATTATGGTCTAAAACAATACACAGACTAGAACTTGGCAAAATTCTCATCTTTATCAGCCACCAGATGATTAGCAGAGCTTACCTACAGTACAGAGTAAGCACTACTTCTAGAAGAGCTGTCTGAGGAATACCTGGGCCAGAATGACATAGATAAAAATATGGTACCACAACCACCGAGACAGAATTTCTGGGCTTAGGTCCTGGGACTTGACTTTTTTTTTTTTTTTTTAATTTACTTGATAGACAGAGATCATAAGTAGTCAATGAAGCAGGCAGAGAGAGAGGAGGAAGCAGGCTCCCCACTGAGCAGAGAGCCCGATGTGGGGCTCAATCCCAGGACCCTGAGATCATGACCTGAGCCAAAGGCAAAGGCTTAAAACACTGAGCCACCCAGGTGCCCCTGGGACTTGACTTTTTAACAAGATTCCCCAGTGATTCCTAAGTACACTAGAGATTGAAAATCAGTGCTAATGGAAGGAATTACTTGTAATAGAAGAATGAAGACAGCAGTGTAACACCCTTAAGTATATTAGTAAATGCTGTAACTTGGACTTTATTTGCAAATCAAGACAATAATGTAATACCACTACCCACCTATTAAAATGGCTAAAATCCAAAAAGACCCTTAGAACTATCAATGTTGGTGAGAATGCTCAACAGTGTCATTGCTGGTAGGAATGCAAAATGGGTCAACCAATTTGAAAGACGGTTTGGTGGTTTCTTTACAAAGCTAAACACAGGCTTACCATGTGATGCAGCAACTGCACTCCCTGGTATTTACCCGAAGGAGCTGAAGACTTATATCTACACAAAAACCTGCACATGGATGTTTGTAGCAGCTTTATTAATAACTGCCAAAAACTGGAAACAACCAAGATGTCCTACAATAAATGGCACATCCATAACAATATTAGTGACAAAAAAAGACTTATCAAACCTTGGAAAGATATAGAGGAACCTTAAATGCATATTGCTAAGGGAAAGAAGCCACTTTGGAAAGGCTACATACTGGATGACTCCAACTCTGTGATGTTTTGGAAAAGCCAAAACTATGGAGATAGTAAACGATCAGTAGTTGTCAGGGATTATGGGGAGAGGAGGATGAAAAGGTAGATCGCAGGGGTGCCTGGGTGGCTCAGTGGGTTAACGTCTCTGCCTTCGGCTTGGGTCGTGATCTCAGGGTCCTGGGATCGAGCCCCACATCGGGCTCTCTGCTCAGTGGGGAGCCTGCTTCCTCCTCTCTCTGCCTACTTGTGATCTCTGTCTGTCAAATAAATAAATAAAATCTTTAAAAAAAAAAAAGGTAGAGCGCAGGGCTTAGGGCAGTGAAACTACTCTGTATGAAGCTGGAATGGTTGATGCATGTCATTATGCCTTTATTAAAACCCAAAGAACTATACAACACAAACAATGAGCTATAGCTAATAATAATGTATGAAATTTGGTCCATTAATTATAATAAAAAAGCCCCAAAACTATTTCAATCATTATGGGGCAGGATGTGAAACTGGCATTCTGTATTACATATATCTATATATTCTGCATGCCGGTGACTTTGGCCAAGGATCTAAGAAGCATTAAATCCTTAGACAGTGCTTCCAGAAAGAGAACTTATTCTGTGTTGTCTATAATCGCTGCAGATCAGCTGGTGGTCAACGAAGATCAGCATTTTGCCAATTCTATACAATGAATTTATAAAGCAAGATGTTAATAACAAGAGAAGCTGTGTATATGTTTGTGTGTCGGGGTGGAGGGGATTATATGAAACTCCGTATACTATCTGCTCAATTATTCTATAAATTTATACTTTAAAAAAGTCTATTATTGTTTAAATTAAAAATAATTTTAAAAAACCACAAAAACAGCAACTGTACAGCATCAGTTCACAGCAAATACCAAGGGAAGGCTTCCACACTGATGCCTGGACTTTGTCACTCTTTGAGAGCTGGCCAGAAAGGAGACAACAAACACACATGACTGTAACAAAAGAAAAAGCGGAGTCCATGTAATACATCACAAACACATCAAGTTGAGCAGATCTGCAAGTGGAGATGCACAGGGCCTGCACACTGACAATCACATCACAGAACGCTTTCCAGAAGTTCTCAGAGCATGACACACACCAGAGCTGGCCTCCATCCTGGGAAGCAGTGGCCCACATCCTTGCTTCTCTTCATTTTCTCTCCTGAGAACTGTCAGCTCTAAATGGCCTTGATCCCCAGAAAAAAAACACTGAAAGCTACCTCAAGGTCAAGCCCAGCCCCTACACTATTAGCACAGCCTTTCTGCATTGGTGTGTCCTCCCCCATGGTCCACTGACAAAGCCCAGTTTACAAAGTCCATCTGTATGTCCAGGGTCAATCAGGTTAGCTACAGGCAGTTACATGTCTAACCTGTGAGCCCCAGTCATCTGGACATCCTATCCTTAAAAGAAATACACAAGACTCTGCATTCCAAAGCCACCTCCTCCAGGAACTTTCCTAGAACTCCCAGGGAATCTTGCTGGGCTCTGAACCTACCAAGCATCTAAGAGGCCCAGAGGGGACCACTGAGGCCTGCTTGCCTTCCTTGTTCCACCTTGGGGCATGGTGCTCAAAGCCAAGAGGGCCTTCTGCCATGAATAAAATAAGGGCCCAATACCAGCCTGTGAAAATGAAGTGGGCCCTTTCAGGTGCTGCCCAACCTCCTTGCCACCTGAGGATGGGGGTTGGAGGGCAGAGTACCCATGGAGCAGCCATTCCCCGGGCTCCTTCTTCCTAAAGCCTTCAACCTCTCAGCAATTATGGCAATGCCTCTAAGCTGTGCCTGTGAACAACTGGCTCAGGTAGGTCCCTGTTCCTTATCAAGTCTATGTAAGGGTACCTAAAGGTCTGGTTGGCACCTATGATGAGCTGAATTATATATCCACCCAAAATTCGTATGTTGAAGCTCTCACCCCCACTATCTCAGAATGTGTCTGTATTTGGAAATGGGGCCTTTAAAGAGGCAATTAAGATTAAATAAAGTCATATGGGTGTGCCTATGCTAATCTGACAGATGTCCTCATAAGAAGAGGTGATTAGGACACAGGGACAGAGACACTGGGGATGTGTGCACACAGAGGAAAGAGCATGAGGTCATGGCAAAAAGACAGCCATCTGTAAGCTGGAAGGAGAGACTTCAGAAGAAACCAACTCTAACAACACCTCGATCTTGAACTTCCAGCCTCCAAAATGCCTAAGAAAATAAATTCCTAGTTCTCAAGTCACCCAGGCTACAGTATCTTGCTATAGTGTCAACCAATCAGCACCTAATAGACAAATGAAGGAAGAGACAAACTTCAGAAATAGCAGTACTTGATAATACAAAAAAAACCCACAGAAGTATATTTGTGATTAGTACTTGCGTTCTCAATTTGTATCACCCATCTATACCAGAATCTATGAAGTTCCAAGAATTCAGACATAATTTACATTAGAGAAATTTTTAAAAAAATCTGAGTACTAGCCTTCTAAAAGGAGTCACATAAAAAACATTCTTATATGGGAGCCTGGATGACTCAGTCAGGCAAGAGTCTGACTCTTGATTTCTGGCTCAGGTGATGACCTCAGGGTTCTGAGACTGAGCCCCACATCAGGCTCCGTGCTTGGCATGGAGTTGGCTTGTCCCTCCCCTTCTGCTCCTCCCCCTGCTTGCACTCTTTCTCTCTAAAATAAATAAATTAATAAAATCTTTTTAAAAAGGTTCCTATAAAGAACAAGTTTTTCTAATATTTTGAGAATGTTAACTGGCTTTTAAAAATTAAAATTATAGGGATGCCTGGGTGGCTCAGTTGGTTAAGTGTCTGCTTTCAGCTCAGGTCATGATCTGAGGGTCCCACATCAGGCTCCCTGCTCAGGGAAAGCCTGTTTCTCTCTCTCACTCTGCCTGCTGCTCCTCCTGTTTGTGTTCTCTCTCTCTCTCTCTGGCAAATAAAATATTTTTTAAAAAATTAAAATTATAAAGTAGCCTGTGAGGTAATATAACCACTATACAATACTAGAAACCTAAACAGGTGCTTTTCCTATGGTGGTGTTTATACACAGCTCTTCTGAGGCCCATCTGGGATGCTGCACAAGACCCAGGAGAGGTCAATCAGACATGCTCCACTGGGAATAAGGCCCAGGGCACCTGACTTGAACTAATCTAACCAGCACAACTCCACTGTTGCCTTTTCTCACAGAGGTTCTGTGTAAGATTCTGTTTGATTAACAATTCCACCAAGCTAAAAAATACATATGTGAAAACCAGTGGACTAAGCCATTATTCTAGTTATTTCAAAATTCAAAATCAGGAATCTCATCTATAATTATCAACATACATGGAATAAATTATAATTATCTTCCTCTCTCAACAAAATATCTGAGTAAGGAAGGGTATATGCTCATCATTTAAAAATACAAAACAAGGGTAGAGAACATTACAAAGAGCTTGAAGAGGAGTTTTTTCCCCAGATGCAATATATTAATTATTACATAAAAACATAACATATTGTAATAGCAATGTTTCTACCAGTAAATCTGTATGCTTTACAGTCCTCTGTTGGTTAATCTTCATAGCATTCCTTTGCTGGCTGAGAAGGAAAGATGTTCCTTTCCGTACAGTAGAAAACTGAGAATAAAGTTAGTAATATGAGAGTAAATGCAGAAATCATGCTTAGTGCTTCTCAGGCAATGTGATCGAGCAGACCTGAATTGGAGTCCTTACTCCATCTCTTCCTGACTGTTTATAAGCACTCTCAAACTGCTTCCCCTCCATAAAAGGGGTTAATAGTTTTGTGAAGATTAAAGAAAACATTGTGTATAGAATGCCCAGTAATACTTTGCACATAATAGATGCTTGGTGCATGCCTTCCCATTCACACCTTCCCTGCAATAACCCATGAGGCAGTCTTACAAATGGATGAGCGCTAAGGAACATCGAGGAAGAGTGCACTGTGTGCATTATTTCCTTAAAGTACTGGACTCCTTTTATAAATGACATTTTGACAGTGATGTTTAAAGACTGCTCCTAGTTTTTATGGGTGAGACCCCCCCAATGGCCACAATCAACTCTTCTCAAATCCATATTTTCCAACATGATGTAAACAGAAATGACCGTCCTTCCAGGACCAATTAGAATGAAAACAAGTAACAGTGCTATATAAAATATCGTTTCATTATCAATTAAAAATAAAGCCTTTGTAAGTTTAAAAATCTGTTTTTATTTTAAATAATTTATTTTGGCAACAAGCTAATTTTTAACAATTGTTAATTTATATATTATATATGCATATAATATATAAATTATTATATTAATATTTAATATATTAATATTAATATTTAAAAGAATAATATGTTTAGGCAAGAAACTAATCTGTATGAGTCTAAATAAAAGAGGAAGATAAATCTATACCTAGCACAGAGTCAGATCTCAATAAATTATTTGTCACATGCAAGAAGGGAAAATCTACTAACAGTTTTATAATAATAGAAGGAAAATGCTGAGAAAAACTAGAGAGATTATAAATGGAACTCTCCAATTAAGAAGCTCAAGTACAACGAAAGCAAATAATTTGCCTAGGATTATAAGAAAGATAGCAATATCAAGAAAAAAACAGCCATCTTAAAGCCAAATTTATTTTTTTAATCATCTTTTAGACCCTACAGTTTATGAACATGGAGAACTGACCATTTAATAGGATGACCCTACTTTTCTATTTAGTTTTATATTTAATCAAATGCACCAATTATGCATAGCAATTAAGAAATGAGAGCACAAATAAAAGACCCCAATTATACAAACGAGAATTTGTGGCATAATATGGATATGATTTTCCCTGGTCTTCATCAACAAATTAAATTGCTATAGATGAGTTTATAATGGATAAAAGGATAGATAAAATTAAATTTATTAAAAAAAACAGAATTACTTAAACTTAAAAATAAACATTTTTTAATTGAAAAATACGCATCAGGCCTATTCTATGTACTTCACATATTTTAACCTCACATATTAAATCTTTACCATAATCCTATGAAACAAAGAAGGGTCCTACAATTCCCATTTTACAAATGAGGAAACTGAGGCACAGAGAAGTAAAATTAACAAGCTCAAGGTAACACAGCATAACACCCAGGCAATCTGGCACCAAAGCCCACACTCTTAACACCATGCTATCCTGTTTTAAATTGTATGATTATTTTTGTAAAATGTATTTTGTAAAATGTGTTTTATAAAAACCTAATACTAGTTTCCATTTAACATGAAAAGCTCAAGATATTTATATAATACTTATTAATATTTCTAGCTATATAGAATGAATATTTTATTTATGTAGCATTTTAGGAACACCTTTACAAAAGACCACAAAAGCCATAAAAAATTCACAGGTTATATACTAAAGACACAATTTTAAGGCATTTCAGATGATCTTCTATGGATGGTTTTAACTGATAAAAGAAAATCTACATATCCTATGGAAATTAGTGTTAGCCAATCTAAAGAGCCCATCATTAGCTCTCAAATTATTTAGGAATATATAAAAAAAAATGAGACTGCTTTAGATGCCGTTGTTGGTATGCAATAACATATTGTTTAAATATCAGTTAAAATACCCTTTTACAAAAAAATGTTGATCAAAATGACTTAATTCTAGAGAACAGAAAAAATACATGAATCATGATTCAAAACCAGTATTAAAAGCAAGGTGGAGTTACAGGCCTGATAATCTAAAAGTGGTCATCAGACCTGTAATTCTGTTCAAACTTTTTATATCACCATTTAAAAAAGAAGAAGATAAAACAACCACAAGAGTAAGCAGAAAAGGAAATCCAAGTCTAATATCATCTACATTTTTCTACCTCTGCTGACAAAGTCCATTGCCAGTACATGCTCTAAAGAGAAATATCACTGAAGAATAAATAAAAACTGTTTTTTGAACTTCTTCACACCTAATTATTTGCTGCCTACCTGAAATCCATGCTTGCCTCTCCACCACGTGCTTAACACTTTTGGGGGCATGTCAATAACAGAAACAATGTCTCCCACCTACAAGGAAAAATTTTAAGTGAAATTTTTTTAGTCAAATTTTAAACCAATTGTTATGTCTAGAATTTAAATCTGAACTAGAACAAAAAGTTAAAGTATAATCCTTATTCTCAGGCTAATTATTTCTGGAAAAACATAACACCTTTTTCTGTAAAAAATTTAATAATCTTAACCATTTGTAAAGAAGAGGTCTAAAAAAAGTTAAGAAGCACAAAGATGGGGATCTAACTAACATATGTGCCGGAACTTCAGAAAGCCAAATTTACAGCATATAATTTTTGAATGCCAGGTCTCACACCATCATCACTTCTGCTAAAATATTGTTACTGTTACTAAAAGTGATCAGATCCACTTACAAGGGACAGTTTAAAATACTCATATTTAGAACAACCATAGCTTTTATTAGTAACATTTAGTGTACTGTTTTGAACACTTGATGTATTTTATTTAATCATATAACAAAGGCTTGCAATGTCTACAATCACCTGGTTACTCTTAGTAAGTATAAAGTTGGATGACAACTATACTTTTTTCAATAGATGGTACTATATAACATTTTCACCTAATAGCCTATTTTCTTCACTCTAAATGACAAACTAGTGAGTGTACACAAACTTCTACAAAATCATAAATACAAAAATCATAATGATAGTTTCAAACAATATATTGAATGGGAGTTATACTCTTCAATCAAAATAAGTTATGATTTCTAGGATAAAACATAGTTAAGTACTTCAGAACACTATTACTATGGTATACATATTGCTTTAAGAATTTTTCTTTGGGGGCGCCTGGGTGGCTCAGTGGGTTAAGCC
>ML111037.1:29939-53604 GCA_003697995.1 Taxidea taxus jeffersonii
TTGTGATCTCTCTCTGTCAAATAAATAAATAAAATCTTAAAAAAAAAAAAAAAAGAATTTTTCTTTGTATATTAACAACTGATCTTTCAGGCCATGAAAGAGTCATCTTCACAAAGCCATTTTTGCTAACAGTCATGGCATTTTTCAAGGCATGCATTCCTTTATGTATGGGACCTAAAAATTTACATTGTTTTTTCTTAAACTGAGCAACTGTAAGCAGTTTTTTTGGTCTCTCATCAGTCAATATTAAAGAAATATAATTCCCCTCCTTTTGCATCTGATAGCAAGAAGTGTTCTTTTCACTTTTCATCTGTTCTTTAACTCAATCTTTGAACAAACAATGAGAAGAAAGTATCATTGGGTATCGTTTTTAGGTACTAAAAACACAAAGACAAAAGACTAACTCTCAAGATCATGGAGATAAACAGGATAACAACTCTGACTGCGTGTAATAAGTGAAATGTCAGGGATAGGGGTGACAGGCTGGCTCAGTCACAGAGCATGCAACTCTTGATCTCAAGGTTGTGGGTTCAAGCCCCATATTAGCTGTAGCGATTACGTAAATATAAAATATTTTTTTAAAAAAAGAAAGAAAGAAAAAGGAAATGTCAATCCAGGCTATTTGGGGAGAGGTATTTGCACAGAGTAGGGAGAAGATCAAAGATGACTTCCTAAAAGAAATGGGAGATACAAGCTGAATTTTCAAGGATGAATATGGTCATTTAATAAAAATAGATGGCATTCCAGGCTGAAAGATAACGAAGTATAGGAAAATGGCCTGAGTTTTTAGTCATTTACCTCTAAAGTCAATTCATCGGGGGCCCGAGCAGTGTACCTCTTGATAACGTGGGCAGCACCAACAGCAGGAGTGTTAATGGATGATTCCTCATGAACTAGAAGATGATTTCCCTTATTATCAATCTATAACAAAGAAAATGAACTATGAGATGGTTAAAGACATGGGACTTGCAAAAGTTTCTTTGACTAAAAAAAAAAAAGTTTCTTTGACTATTCATAAAAAACATTCAATTTGATTTTGAAAAACCACAACCTGAAGAATCTTTAAAAAGCTACTATTATATACTGAGTACTTAATGTATACCAGTCATTGTGCTGTACATAGAACATGATTTAATTTAATCCTCATAACTCTAAAAGATACTTAACACCATTATCATCATTTAAAGATGAAGATGCTAAAGCTAAAAGAGGTTATATAATTCATGAGGAATTAAATAATTTGTCCAAGATCACACAGCCAATAATGGAATAGCCAATATCTCAATGCAGGTTGGCCTGGCTCTAAGTTCCTATTCTATTTTCCATCCTGTCTTCCAATTTCCACTGAGAGGATAGAATAATATAATTTTACATATGAAAACTGAGGGGAAATACCTAGCGTATTTTATGGATACTGTAATACTCAATTCTTAATCTTAAATTGGACTCTTCAAAAGGTGAATTATCTCTTGTTCATAAATAATTGAAAATATTTTCAATTACTAAGTCAACTAAATAGACACACACACATATATATATACATGTTAATACATTAAATACCAAAATAAGAGATGCCATTGCAATTCACAAGATATATTTAAATTAGTTTCCTGGATTCTCAAAGAAAGATAGATCTGAGATAAAAAATCCTTAATGTATCACTTTATCCTTCCAAAAAATAAGAATAAACCCCATTTCTTTGATTCCTGAAACTCAACAGCTATCAAAATTAAATTAATATTAAATTTCTGAAGTAGACAGTTTAAAAATAAATTTTGATATGAGGTGAATTAGATAATACCTCCATCCAAGTAAGGGCAGGTCCACAATTGATCTTGTTGCCCGCAATTGCTGAAAGGCGGGACAGGTAAGCCATAAGCATCTGAGTGACAGACTAAAGAGAAGAAAAGATTCAGTGGTAACTCTAAGTCAAGATACAGCACTCTCTGTTCAAGTAACTGGTATAAATTGGTTTCTGGGGGAAAAAAATCTGCAGATTTTTAGGCAATTTAATAGTTATAGGGGATTCTTCACAGAGGCTCAAGAGTTCCATTAAGTGAAACTACAGGCACTTACACAGAAATCCCCTGTCTTGTGAAGAACTTTAACTGCTATCTCCTCGTCATCAGGGGTCATACCAGCTTATAACTTCTAACCTTATTGCTGTCTCTATTTTTATACTGGAAATATAAAAAAGATAATTGTAACAGAGATATACTTGGCCTTTTCTGCCCAGCCTCCTCCTGGCTACCTTCAAACTCTCCAGAACCTGCTATAATCTTCCATGCCTGCAGCCATGATGGGACAGCCACGTTCGTGTGTGATTGCACACCATGGGTCCATGGAATGGTCCAGGACAAATTACCTGGCCTAACAAGAGTTACAGTAGGAATTAGGAATTATGATACAAAATTTCAACTCATTCTGGTGGCTGTCTTAAAAAGAGGGAATAAAAACCTGGGGACTTTTCTTGGTGGCCATGTCCTGAGACAGCCTGAGAAAGAAAAATGTGACAAGTAGGTGGAGATGGGAAACGGAGATGGACTTCTAGGTTTCCTACGATACAAAAGAATCTGTGACTTTAAGATGTTCCTGAGACCTTGCTGCTGTGTCAGTTCTTAAAAGACTGAGGAGATCACTACTTTGTCCTACCTACTTAACTGCCTTGGAATTAATTAGAAATTTGAAAGGCTTCCCCTCAGTACGTGAAAAGTATCTGCACTCTTTTCAAGCATCCAATGTGGCTGCTGAGGAGTCTAATGTCAAAACAATTCTTGTTCTTTTAAGAAAGTGTTTTGTTCTCCAAAAGTTTTTTGGGTTTTCTCTCTGTTTTGGCATTTTGAAATTTCACTATAGTGTCTCTAGATGCATGTCTTTCCAGTCATCATACTTAGCACTTACTGGGCCCATCTGATCTGAAACATGCCTTTCTTTAGTTTTAGGGAATGTCTTGTATTAGTTTTTAATCACTTCCATCTACTGTATCCTCATAGAACTCCTAGAAGAGGGAAGTTCAGGATCTATTCTCCATGATTCCCATTATTCTCCCCCAACTTTTCATCCTTCTCTCTGTTCTGGGGCTATACTCTTATAAAATTTGCTCTCCCAGGGACGCCTGGGTGGCTCAGTTGGTTAAGCGGCTGCCTTCGGCTCAGGTCATGATCCCAGCGTCCTGGGATCAAGTCCCACATCGGGCTTCTTGCTCAGCAGTGAGCCTGCTTCTCCCTCTGCCTCTGCCTGCCACTCTGTCTGCCTGTGCTCACTCCTGCGCTCTCTCTCTGACAAATAAATAAATTAATTAATTTAAAAAAATTTGCTCTCCCAGCTCACTAATGCTCTCTTCATCTGTGTCCATGTTGCATACAGTCCAACTATTGAGGTTTGCAATGACTAAAATTAATTTAAAAAAACCACATGTTCATTTCTAAGACCTTCAATTTTTTAATTTTTATACAACTCTGCTCTCATTCCATGGCTGATCACCTTACTTTCTGAGGACAGCAATCATGCTTCTGAAAGCCTTATTTGCTCTTTTCAGTTATTTTATTTATTCAGCTTTTACAATCAAGACTTCTAGTTTGTCTTCTTCAATCCTGTTGTACATGTTTTTTATGCTGTATTTGCTCACCCCCATAAATCTTACCCCATCTACTCCCAAAGATTCCTCACAATTTTGATGACTGTTCTTTTCTGATGTTATAAAGAATCTCTCCATTTAAATTTTTTAAAAATATTTTCTCTTTTTACTAGAAGTATGGCAGGAGTGGAGGTGAGGGCACAGATATAGCATGTCATCATAAACTACGCCTTTCTCTAATTATTAGTGAGGTCAACATTTTTCCACATCTTTGCTTCCATATTTTATGTTCTCTGTATTCTTTTTTTTTTTTTTAAAGATTTTGTTTATTTATTTGACAGACAAAGATCACAAGTTGACAGAGAGGCAGGCAAAGAGAGAGAGGGGAAAGCAGGCTCCCTGCCAAGCAGAGTCCAAAGCAGGGCTCGATCCCAGGACCCTGAGATCATGACCTAAGCTGAAGGCAGAGGTTTTAACCCACTGAGCCACCCAGGCGCCCCTTTATGTTCTCTTTAAAGAATGGTCTGCTCATATAGATAGTGTGTTTATATATTATGAATTTTTTATAGAATTACACTCCAAACCTACTTTAATTCTAAACATTCTATGCAGCACTAATTATTTTTGTTATGAAATAATTAAATTATCCCAGGAATCGTCCTGATTGCTCAATATAAGCTTTTATTTAGTATACAGACAAAACTTTCTGCTAATTTATATACAGTGATTACTGCTGCAAAGTACTAAATGCTTACCTCTGGACTGTCCTTCAGGGCATCAGAACAGGGAAGCTCTGAGAGTTGGGAGAATCGTCGGTCATAAATACATAAATGAAGATGTTTATCAAGTACCCGAAAATCTTCATAACTTCTTTTAACAATCCAACTTTTGCCCTATGGTAAGAAAGAAAAGAAGCTTTTCTACAATGGTTTTATATTCATGGTATTTTATATTTGCTAATGAAAAGCTCATCAACCTCATAGTAAACAGGTAAATAGCTGAAGATCTATTTACTTATTAAGAGAGAAAGAAACTACATGAGCAGGGGCAGGAAGGAGGAGAGGGAGAGAACCCTCAAGCAGACTTCCTGCTGGGCATGGAGCCAAATGTCAAAGCCAGGCTGGATCCCACAACCCACGATATCGTGACCTGAGCCAGAACCAAGAGTCAAACACTTAACAACTGAGCCACCCAGGTGCCCAAGTAAAGAGTTAAACTCTGAAACACCCTAGTGAGTTATAGTACATTAAAATGTCAGAAAGGGAAAATAAGATAAAACTCTCCACTGACCATCTTTCTACTGCTGGCTGTAGAAAGTTCACTGGCTCTCTTTGGGAGCAGTAACTGCTAGATGGTAAGACAGCATGTGATCTTAAACCCACAGAAAGAACCATAAAATAATTTTGGATGGGAGAATACTATCAAAAATTAAAGAAAAATAAAACCAAGTTATCAATAGTTATCACCAACGTTTTCTATGACTAAGACTGGAAAATCAAAACCACTGAAGTCCTAGTCAATACACATTCAATGTGGATATATTACCTAGAACTCATTATCCCTCCCAACAATTGCAGGCTTTCTTCCTTTCCTTGCCAGATCTCGCAAGCTCATCAAAAATGAAAATCCACTCACAGAGCATATTTATTACATTCTACCTTCTAATTTTCTCTTGACTCTATTACTTCCTATAACCCAAGCTTTAGGAGAGATGAACATCCTTTCTTACTGTTAAGCTCCTTACCTTTGATCTCCCCTTCCCCACCAGTACAAAACACAAAGCTTATCAGGTAAGCTGATCACAATTCCTTCAAAAACTCCCATGGTCAGCACTAATGAGCAGGTGCCAAGTGTACACCATTTAGTTTTGCAATTGAACCTAATTTTATACAGAGGCATTCACCTCATAAAAAATCTGGAAGGGCCGAAGGAAACAGCCTTCAGAGCAACCATCTCAGAACTGAAGAAATGCCGTGTAGCTCTTCTCCATTTGCCCCAGCCTAAAGGGGCAGAAACAGAAGGCATCACTTCCTAGGAGAGAGATGTACTGAATTCTAAACACAGGTATGTTAAAATGAACATGACAAACTTGTATTGTCCTACTCTGGACTGTAATTCTATACTGCATAGGTGGAGAATAATACTAGTTCCCAGTCTGATAGGGTTTCTAGAATGAAATAAGACAATGCACGTGGCAGAGACTTTTAACCAACAGTGTCTTGGTTACTATTCTAAGGAATACTAGTTCCATGAGGCTGAAATAGCTGAAATGGGATTCAGTTAATTCTGATGATCAGCCTGAAATGGGAACCACTGATCCACAGGATAAAGTCCAAACATATTTGCACATATCATGGCTTTCATCCTCTGAGCTCTATCTAAATTTATAGGCTGATTTCAGTCATTACTCCACGCCCTTTCTTTGCTTCCAGTTATGCTCAATTACTTGCATTTATTCAGTTTATGAGATGTTTGCTCCCTTTCTTGCCTCCCTGATCTTTAAGTGCTGTTTCTTCTGCTATGGAAAGTCATTCTTTTACTCTTTGCTGAAGCAAGTTCCTCTGTTTTCTCAGTTCTACCACTGTCTTTGAACCCAAAGATTTCCTAAATATCACAGGGCGTTAAATACTTTTTCCTTTGGATGACAAAAAAAAAAAAAAAAGAAAGAAGAAAGAAAGAAACAACAAAGGCAGAAAAAAAATAAAAACAGGATATAGTTGCAATTACTTTCTCTATCATATACCTTTTTAAAATTATGGGATGCTTCAAATATCAGAAAAGTACATAAAAAATTTATCACATACTTATGTCTCTATCACAGAGATTAAACAGATACTGACTTTTTGTTTCAAACTCTGGATGTATTTTAAGAGAACCAATTATCATAGATACAAAGTCCCATTCTTTTGTGTTCCTCTTCTAAAGGTGAGGACAAGAGTTCATGTGCATTTTATCATGCATAAATGCATTTTATACCTTTACTATACAGCAAGTATTCAGTGCATTGTCCAAAACAAGTAACAAGATTTTATTTCCTTCTCTATGGATCTAATCACAAATTAAGTAATTCACTCAAAATTTCAGATAGGTTATGTGAGAGAATGTCAATTAAAATACATGTCAAATAAAAATAATTTAAATTATCATCTGGACAAGAAGGTTTTACTGCCATGACCCATAGTATTTTAAATTTATCCCCTCCATCCTCTGATTTGGGTTTTGCCTAAAGTGTTTTTTAAAAATTGTATCTGTGGGGCGCCTTGGTGGCTTAGAGGATTAAGCCTCTGCCTTGGGCTCAGGTCATGATCCCAGGGTCCTGATATCGAGCCCCACATCGGGCTCTCTGCTCAGCGGGGAGCCTACTTCTCCCTCTCTCTGCCTGCCTCTTTGCCTACTTGTGATCTCTCTGTGTCAAATAAATAAATAAAATCTTTTTTTAAAAAAGTGTACCTGACTACTTTAGGTACAGTACTGCAAAGTCTAATTTGCCCAAGTAATTACATTGCACGCTATTTACCTTATTTACATTACCTGCACAGATTCTGAAAATAAACAGATTTACCTCTTGACACAAAGAAAGAGCTAAGAACTTGACGTTAGATCAGAATGTCCCCCTTGTGAGTCCTGGCTGTTTAAGAATTTAATGAAGTAAATTAATGTAAAGTGATTAGTAGAGTACCAGGTAACAGAAATGGCTCAGTACATGCTGGTTATTTTTTTTTTTTTTCATGCTGGTTATTTCTATTCTTTATTGATTTAGAGAACTTGTTCTGGGCCAAACATAGTAAAATTAGAAAACAGAGTTTCCAAACAATTCCCCACAGTATTCAGCAGAACTAATGACTGGTCATCAAAAGCTAAGAAACTCAAAGGAAACAACGCCATTACTGATTACCTTTAAGTACATCAGGGTTTCAACCAGAGAAGTAATGTATCTTTAGAGGTCACAAGTTATCTTCCATACTGGCTGAATTACCAGTTCTAGCTATTAATTTTTTGCTTAAAAGAAGTAAGAAAGAAGTTGGTAGGTCTTTCGTACTTAAGACTTCCTCCTACAATACATTTAAAATCTATTTTTAGAAGAGGGTTTTGTGCTTTACATTTGTTCTGCAAGTTCAACTTTTTAGTTCCTCTGGCTTTGTCTTATCAAGCACCAATAAAAATAAGAAGCCCAATGAAAACACACTGTGATTCAGTCATATTTCAGAAGTGATCTTATTATCAGATTAAAAGTAAATCAGACTTCCAATTTCTTTTCCAGTATATAAAGAGCTTAGAGGTTGCCCCTCTGTCCTAACAAGTAAAAAGCTGAACAAGTAAAAAGCCATCCTAACAAGTAACAAACTGAAAAATCAGTAACTCTTCATAGATCCATGAAAGAAATGAGGTGACAGGGCAAACTGCTCTTCCCAGAACTGGAGAGACCTAGAAGTCTAGAAAAAAAGAAAGAGCTAAACTCAATTATCTACAGTTCTATCTTTAAAAAACCAGAAAATTAAACCAAAGTAAACAGACTAAATAAAAAAAATTATAGTAGAAATCAATAAACTTGAAAACAGGAAATCAACAGAGAAAATTAACAAAACCAAAAACTGATTCTTTGGTAAGATTGATAAAATCAATAAACCCCTAGGCAGGCTAAGTAAAACAAAAAGAAGAGAAAACACAAATTACTAATATCAGAAATGAAAGAGAGAACATCACAACAGATCATATGAACATTAAAAGGATAATAAACACTATAAATAACTTCTATGCCCACATATTTGATAACCTAGATGAAACTAACCGTAGTCCTCAAAAGACACAATCTGACAAAACTTACATAAAAAAGAAATGGACAATCTGAATAAGGCCTATATATATTTAAAATATTGAATCAATAATTAATAAGCTTCCAAAAGAGAAAGCTCCAGGCTAAGATTGGTTCACAATGTTTGAATTATACCAATATTTAAGAAAGAAATTATACCAATTCCCTATACTTTCTTTCAGAAGACTGAAAGAGAGGGAATACTTCCCAATTCATTCTATGAGGCTAGAATTAACATGCTACCAAAACAAGACAAAGACATTACAAAAAAGGAAAACTACAGAACACATCTCTGAAGAATACTGATGAAAAAAATCAACATTATTAGCTAATTGAATCCAACAACATGGAAAATAATTATATACCACAATCAAGTGGAATCTATCATAGGCATGCATGTAAAGCTGGTTCAACATTCAAAATTAGTTAATGAAATTAATCACATCAATAAGCTAAAGAAGTAAAAACACATGATCACATTGGCAGATGTACAAAAAGTGTTTGTCCACATCCAACACTCATTCTTGATAAAAATTCTCAATAAACAAAGGTTAGTGGGATATTTCCTCAACTGATAAAGACTGTCTATAAAATCTACAGTGGGTATCATATGTAATAGTGAGAAACCTGAAGCTTTCCAAATAGTATCAGGAACAAGGTAAGGATGTCCCCTCTCTCCACTGCTTTTCAACTCTGTACTGGAATTCCTAGTTAATGCATTAAGGCAAGAAAAGGAAACAAAAGATATATAAATGGACAAGGAAGAAATTAAACAGCCTTTGTACACAAAAGACATAATCATTTAGGTATACACTAGAAAATAATTATCTAAAATCCTTCTGGAACTACTAAGTGATTATACCAAAATAGCAGAATACAAAGTTAATACACAAAAGTCAACTGCTTTCCTAGGCGCCAACAATGAATAAGTTCAATTTGAAATTAAAAACACAACAGCATTTATATCAGCACCCTCCAAAAAAAGAAGTAATTAAGTCTAAGTCTAAAAAACTATGTACAGGGACGCCTGGGTGGCTCAGCTGGTTAAGCAGCTGCCTTCGGCTCAGGTCATGATCCCAGTGTCCTGGGATCGAGTCCCTCATCGGGCTCCTTGCTCAGCAGTGAGCCTGCTTCTCCCTCTGCCTCTGCCTGCCACTCTGTCTGCCTGTGCTCTCTCTCTATCTGACAAATAAATAAATAAAATCTTTTAAAAAAAAAACTATGTACAATATCTATATGAAGAAAAGTATAAGACTCTGGTAAGCAAAGGACTAAAAATCTTGAGAGCTATATACCATGTTCAAGGATAAGAAAACTCAATATTGTCAAGATGTCAATTCTGTCCAACTTGATCAAGATTCACAGTGCTATGCCAATCAAAACCAAACCAAGTTATTTTTGTCAGTATTAACAAACTGTTTCTAAAGTTTAGATAGAGAGGCAAAAGACCCAGAATAGCTAACACAATATTGAAAGAGAAGAACAAAGTTGGAAGAATGGCACTAAGTGACTTATCAGAAAGCTACAACAACCAAAAAAAACCAGTGTGGTATGGGCAAAAAAAATAAACAACAACACCAATGTAACAAAATAGCCCAGAAATAGACCTACCTAAATATTGTCAGCCAAACTTTGACAAAAGAGAAAAGGCAGTACAATGAATAAAAAGCCTTTTCAAAAACTAGTGTTAGAAAAATTGGCAAAATCAACAGGTAAAAATATAAATCTAGCCTTATAGCTTTCACAAAATCACTCAAAATGGATCACAGACCTTAATGTAAAATACAAACAATAAAACTCAGAAAATAACATAGGAGAAAACAGAGATGATCTTAGGTTTGGTGAGGGACTTTTTAGGATACAACACTAAAGGCACAGTCTATGAAAGAACTGATGAGCTGACCGTCAATGAAATAAAAATTCTCTGCTGTGTCAAGACACTATCAAGAAAATGAAAAAACAAGTAACAGACTTGAGTGAAAATCTTGACAAAAGATTTATCTGGTAAAGGACTATTATCCCGAACATACAAAGAACTCTTAAAAATCAACAACAAGAAAACAACTGATTTAAAAATGGTCCAAAGACCTTAACAGAGACCTCACCAAAAAGATTTGTAAATGATAACTAAGTATATGAAAAGATGTTCCATATCACGTTATCAGGGAAATGCAAACTAAAACGAGATACTACTGCACACCTATCAGAATGGCAAAAATCCAGAACTGGTAAAACCAAATGCTGACAAAGATGTGAAGCAACAGGAAATTTCTTTCATTGCTAGTAGGAATACAAAATGGTAAACCCACTTTGGAAGACAGTATGTTAGTTTCTTATGAAACTAAACATACCGTACCATAGGTTCCAACAACTAGACTCCTTGGTGTTTATCAAGTGAGCTAAAAGTTATGTCCACACAAAAGCCTGCATGTGAATGTTTATAGCAACTTTATTCATGCTGAAATTTAGAAGCAATCAAGATGACCTTCAGCTGGTGGATGTAATGTGGTGGTGTATGTAAACTGTGGTACATCCAGACAATGGAATATTATCCAGCACTAAGAAGAAAGAAGCCATGAGAAGACATGGAGGAAACTTGAATGTATATTACTAAGTGAAAGAAGCCAAGCTGGAAAGGCTATATACTGTAATTTTCAAACTATATGACTTTTTGAAAAAAGGCAAAACTACAGAGACAATAAAAATATCTGTGGTTACCACTGGTTAGGGAGAAGTGCAAGATAAACACAGCACAGAGAATTTTTAGGGCAATGAAACTATTTTGTATGATACCATATGGTGGGTATATATTATTATAAATCTGTCCAAACACACAGGATGTACAACACCATGACTAAACCCCTGCTGACAAAGATATGTAGTATCAATTGTAACAAAGATACCATGTTGGGGGGAAAGTCATCCATAGTGAACAAGAGGTATACAGGAACCTTGAACTTTTCACTAAAGTGTTCTGTGAACCTAAAAATATTCTAAAAAATATACTAATTTTTAAAAAGTAGCCATGTTTTCTTCTTTCAAAGCAGTATTACTCAAGGAAATAAATATCAACAACCAACCACAAAAATGTAAAAGAGCCTAGAAAAGTAACTGGTAGGGGACTAGATGTCAAAATACATTTCCTTATACAACAGTGAACCGATTTCTTTCAATTTTTTAAAAATGTTCTTATCCCAGTAAAGTCTGTTCTTTTAAATAGATTATCATTCACAAAATTAAAACCTCAATATAATTTGCAAACCATCTAAAACTGTTAAATTCACTGAGAAAATTCTAAAAATAGTAAAATACCTCCCATTTTAGCAGATATGAAAGAACCTGAAATTTCATATGCAAAAATTTCATATGCAGGTTTAATCATCACATTTCCAAATAACCTGAATAAAATATAATTGACCCTTGAACAACATGGGGCATTGACCTCAGTGCACAGTCAAAAATCCACATATTGGGACACCTGGGTGGCTCAGGGGGTTGAGCCTCTGCCTTCGGCTCAGGTCATAATCTCAGGGTGCTGGGATCAAGCCCTGCATCGGGCTCTCTGCTCAGCAGGGAGCCTGCTTCCCCCCTCTCTCTGCCTACCTCTCTGCCTACTTGTGATCTCTGTCTGTCGAATAAATAAAATCTTTTTTTAAAATCCACATATTAAGTTTTGCTCCTCCAAAACATAACTTCTAAGAGCCTACTATGGAAGCCATGCCAATAGCAGAAAAAGCCAATAAGCATATATGTTATATTATGTACTATATTCTTTTTTTTTTACTGTATTCTTAAAGTAAGGTAGAAGAAAAAAATGTTATTAAGAAAATCATAAGGGGGTGCCTGGGTGGCTCAGTTGGTTAAGCAACTGCCTTTGGCTCAGGTCACGATCCCGGAGTCCTGGGATCGAGTCCCACATCAGGCTCCCAGCTCCATGGGGAGTCTGCTTCCCCCTCTGACCTCCCCTCTCATGCTGTCTCACTCTGTCTCTCTCTCTCAAATAAATAAATAAAATCTTTTAAAAAAAACATAAAGAAGAGAAGATACATTTATAGGAATACACTGAATTTATTTTAAAAAAAAAATCTTTGTGTAAGTGGAACCATGCTACTCAAACCAGTGTTGTTCAGGGATCAGCTACAAATGATCAGAATATTTTAGAAATTTACTTATTTTATAAATAACAAAACAAAAACAATACAAAAAACTCATTATGTATATCTGCTTAAGTTTTTGAGCTTCTAATTTACTGCTAACTTCTAACCTTAATAGTTATTACTACCAAGTAATTTTTGTTATCCTACCAGTAACAAAATATCAACAATTCTTGATAAGGCTAAAATAGGATGAGAGAAAAAGAAATCACTAATGTACACAGGATCAAATTTCTAACACAAAAATTTGTTCCTCTTCCTCTCATTACTGAGGACCTACACAGTATGAGAACTGGAGTAAGCATTAGAAATGCCAGAGAGCCATCAAATCTCTGATTTCTCAAAATTTATCTCTACCGAGAAAAATAAGTGTTACTGAAGTATCACTGAAATGGAATGTTACATTAGTTTCAGGGGCACAACACAGTGCTTCACCAATTATAAACATTACAAAATGCTCACCACGGTAAGTGTAGTTACCATCTGTCATCATGCAATGTTACTGCACTCCACGTTTATGTATTTTGTAACTCCCTTCACCTATTTTGCCCATCTCACCAACCACCTCCCCACTGTCAAACACCAGTTTGTTCTCTGTAATTATGAGTCTATTTCTGTTCTGTTTGTTAGTTTCGCTTTTTAGAATCTACATATAAGTGAAGCCATATGGTATTTTCTTTCTCTGACTTATTTCACTTAGCATACCCTCTAGTTCCATCCATGTTGTCACAAGTAGCAAGCTCTCCTTTTTATGGGTGAATAATATTCCATTGTGTGTATATATACACCATAACTTCATCTGTTCATCTATTAATGGCTGCCTAGGGTTGATTCCATACCTTGGCTATTGTAAATAATGCCATTATAAACATAGAAGTGCATGTAGCTTTTTGAATACTTTTTAAAGTAAATAAATACATAAGTAAAATAATTATAACTTCATTCAGTGAAGAGATTAAACAAGAACCTAACTCAGGGAAGGTAGAAGGAAAAGCCCTTCTGAGGAGGTGGTATCTAAACTCTCTCCTGAAAACTGAGAAGGCACCAGACACAGCAAGTGCAGTGTGAACAGAGTTACAAGGCAAGCAATATTCAACAGTTTATAGTAGGAAAGGACTTAGTCAAACTGAATGAAAGTCAGCATGACCAGAACAAAGAAATGAGCAGACTGTCATGACATAATGCTGAAGAGGTAGGCAAGGTCCAGATCAGGTGGGACTTTCACAGGACTTGGTTAGCAGTTTGGGTTCAGTTCTAAATACAGTGAAAATTTATTGAAGAGTGTTAACCATGAAGATAATATTTTCAATTTACATTTTACATTACTCTAGCAGTTTAAATGGTTCTAACTTATTATAGGATGCAAGCACAAATGCTAATCACAACATCCCAACAAGATACAACACCTTGGGCTAGTTTGGTAGTAACATAGATGGAAAAAGACAAATTCTAGATAAATTTGCTATTTTTTCTGAGAACAACAGTCCTCACCCATGGTCTTGGAAGTCCCTTTATAATGGAAAAGTTAACTGAAAAAAGAGTAAATTCTCTCTTTAATGGTGTGATGAAGTTCAGAAAAAAAAAAAATGATCTGAAAAGAAAATGAACTGATTTAAACTTAGCAGGGCCTTATCCTAGATATAGGACTTTACACAAGTTACTTAACACCTATCAGCGATAGTCTACTCACCTATAAAATGAAAACAGTAACACATTTCACAAAAGAGTTACAAGGTTTGGATTTTTAACAACCTATCTATATATTTTGTTCATACACAGATGCTCTACAAATGTGATCAGCAACCCCACCACTTAATAACGGCATTTTCTAAGTAGACTAAGTGGAGGAGATATTTAATACCAAGGAATGCATTTCTGATGGTGGAATTTCAAGCAGGAGATATTTTGAGGTGGGAAAGCATTCCCCTAAAACCAACTGTTTACCCCACCTACCAGGACATAAAGGAGCTTTCAGAGTACAGTAAATATTTATGAAAAATTTGATCCTCAGAAAAAATAAACTATTATATAATGATGAATTCTCATTAAAATACAAAGGTGGTTAATACAATCCAAACACAATAAATCATTCATTTCAACTGGTCTAAAGCTTACAATGAAACAAACAAAAAAAATAGTAAGGACTTTATTAAGCAGCAATTTCTTACACTAACAAAACTATACTTACAGAAAGGAAAGATCATAAAGGATTTTTCTTAGGACACATATTAAAATAAATTCTGTAACAGCTAGGTTTAAATTTGCTGATATTTGCTTACTTGCTAAAGAATAAAACAAGAGAACACTGAGTGGCATGGAGACTCATTACCATTGACATTATACTTATAAATGATTTATTCTAAGTAACAGGGCTCAATTAATGTGAAGGTTTCTCTCTTTTTGAACTTTTAAAAATTACTGAAAGTTCAATACTTGAGACAGTAAAAGTTTTTCTAGTATCTTCTTTGACATGAGGCCAGATTTCCTAGAACTGTTATTAATATTTATTGAATTCAAACTAAATACATTATGCTTTCTGAAAAGTAAGTAACAGGCAGAGGAAAAATTATCAATATCATGACACAAGAGTGTTTTTTCATCCACACCAGCCAATCTGTTTATTCTACATAATACTTTTTTTCAGTTTGTGTACTTAAAGAAGAGAATGAAAAAAAAAATGGAAGGAACATTTAAAAAATAATATTCTTATATTGGTTAAGACACCTTATTTTAGATCATGATTAGTATGAAAGGCAGGGCATTGGGAGCTTGGGCAAGGCATTAAAGATCTATTTTTCAAGGCATTTGAGTCACTTTTTTTTTAAAGATTTTATTTATTTGAGAGAGAGAGGAGGAGCACAAGCCGGGGAGGAGACAGAGGGAGAGGGAGAAGCAGACTCCCTGCTGAACAGGGAACCCAATGTAGGACTTGATCCTAGGATGCTGGGATCACGACCTGAGCCAAAGGCAGATGCTTAACCAAACGAGCCACTTGAGTGCCCCCTGAGTCACTTTCAAAATGGTTAATATTCACCTGAGACACAGCAATGTGGTTAAATGAGATCTGTATGACAGTTATCTGTTCCACCGCTTTGGGCCCATGCTATACCAGCTTATAATACTGTAACTATCACTCAGACTACATCATGACCTGGGATCATAACCAGCTGGCCTGGACTATCTCCCACAGAGACTCTTGAGGCTTCCACTTAAAGAGCCTCTAAAGACTTCCCCAACCTGAGAAAGAAAATAGACATCCAAGTCCAGCAAGTCAAGGAAGCCCCAAACAAGATGAACCCAGAGAAGGCCACACCAAGACATATTAAGAATTTAAATAGCAAAAATTAAAGATAAAGAGAGAATCTTAAAAGCAATAAGAGAAAAGCCAGTAGTGAGTATAGAGACCACCCATAAGACTATCAGCTGATTTTTCAGCACCAAGTTTTTAGGCCAGAAGGAAGTGGCATGATATATTCAAACTGCTGAAAGGAAAAAACCTACAACCAAGAACTGTCTAAGTTTTCATACAGAATTGAAGGAGATACAAAGTTTCCCAGACAAGCAAAATTTTAAAAAGTTCACCACTAACCTGGCATTACAAGAAATGTTGAAAGGATTTCTTTAAGCATAAAGGAAAGGGCCATAACTAAAAGTCAGAAAATTTTGGAAGAAAAAATGTCACTGGTAAAAGCTAACATATATAAAGATGGTGGATCGATCACTTATAAAGCTGGTATGAAGGTTAAAAGACAGATTTAGTAAAATCAACAATATCTACAATAATTAGTAAAGGGATACACTAAGTAAAAAGATATAAAATATGAAGTCAAATACATAAAACAAGGGGATGAGGAGCAAAAATGTAGTACTTCTAGAATGTGTTTCAATCTAAGGGACCATCAAGTTAAAATGGACTGCTATATACAAAGAGCGTTACATATGAACTTCATGTTGAAGACAAAAAAAATCTATAATATACTAAAATAAATAGAAAGGAATCCAAACATAACACTAAAGAAGTCAAATTACTAGGTAAGAGAATAAAAGAAGAAATACAAAACAATTAGAAAACAATCAACAAAATGGCAATGAGTACAAAACTATCCACAATTGCTTTAAACATAAATGGACTAAATGCTCCAGTCAAAAGACAATGGCTAACTAAATGGATAAAAATGTAAGACCCATCTATATACTGCCTACAAGAGAGTCACTTCAGACATAAAGACACATACAGGCTGAAAATGAAAAGATGAAAAATAATACCCTATGTAAATGTAGTAAAAAGAAAGCTGGCATAGCAATACTTGTATCAGACAAAATACTTTAAAACAAAGACTATGACAAGACACAAAGAGAAGTATTACATAATGACTGAGATAAATCCAACAAGATAATGTAATAACTGTAAATAGCAGACCAAAAGTAAGAAACTGACAGTAACACAATAACAGTAGGGAACTTTAATATCCCATTTACATCAATGGATACAGTGTCTAGACAGAAAATCGATAAGGAAACAATGACTTTAAACTACACATCAGACCAGATGGGCTTGACATACATATACCCAGAACACTACCAAAATAGCACAATGCACATTCTTTTCAAGTGCACATGGAACATTTTTCAGAACATATCACAGGTTGGGCCATAAAACAAGTCTAAAATAAGTGTTAAAAGACTGAAATCATATCAAGCACCTTTTCCCAACACGATGGTATGGAATTAGAAATCAATTCCAAGGCAAAAATTAGAAAAAACACAATCATTTGGAGGCTAAACAACCAACTGATGAGTGAAGAAATCAAAGAAGCAGCTAAAAAATACCTGAAGAAAAATTAAAATGGAAACACAACTGTTTAAAATTTAAGAGAATAGCAAAAGCAGTTTTAAGAGGGAAGTTTAGAACAATATAGGCCTACCTCAAGAAACAAGAAAAATCCTGGGGCACGTGGGTGGCTCAGTTGATTGAGTGTCTGCCTTTGGCTCAAGTCATGATTGAGCCCCATGCTGGGCTCCGTGCCCAGCAGTGAGTCTGTTTTCCCCTCTCCTCCCCACTTGTGCTCTCTCTTGCTATCTCTATCTCTGTCTCTCAAATAAGTAAAATCTTTATATAAACAAGAAAAATCTCAAACAATTAAAACTTACTCCTATAGAAACTGGAAAAAGAAATAGAAACAAAACCACAGTTAGAATACAGAAAATAATAAAGATCAGAGCAGATAAATGAAATAAAAACTAAAAATATTAGAAAAGATCAATGAAACTAAGAATTGATTCCTTGAGAAGATAGACAAAATTTGTAAACTTTGAGCCAGGGATGCCTGGCTGACTCAGTTGGTGGAGCCTGTAACTCTTTATCTCAGGGTTGTAAGTTTGAGCCCCATGCTGGGTGTAGAGATTACATAAAAAATAAAACAAAAAGAAAAAACAAAACAAAACAAAACAAAAGCAGACTAATCAAGAAAAAAAGAGGGGAGTCAAGTAAATAAAATCAGAAATGAAAGAAGTTACAACTTACATCCCAGAAATACAAAAAATTATTAGACTACTACAATTACACATCAACAAGTTAGACAAACTACAAAAAATGGATAAATTCCTAGAAACATAAAATCTTCCAACACTTCATCAAGAAGAAACAGAATATCTAGACAGACCAATTACTTGTAATGAAATTCAATCAGTAATGAAAAAACTCCCAACAAACGGAAGCCCAGGGCTAGATGGCTTCACAGATGAATTTGAAAAAAAAAAAAAAAAAAGTAAAGATGACCAAATACCTAGCCTTCTCAACCTGTTCCAAAAAATGGAAGAGGAAAGAATGCTTCCAAGTTCATTCTATGAAGCTAGCATTATTGTGATACCAAAACTAGACAAAGACACCACAAAGAAAGCAAATTATAAACCAGTATCCCTGATGAATGTAAATGCAAAAATCCTCAACCAAATATTACACAACCAAATTCAACAGCACATTATAAGGATCATACACCACAATCAAGTGGGATTTGGCAGGGATACAAAGATGTTTCAATAGCCACAAATCAATCAATATGATATACCAGATTAAAAAAATAAACAAAAAAACATATGATCATTTCAAAAGATGCAGGAAATGCATTTGAAATTTAACATCTATTCACGATAAAAACTCTCAAAAAGTGGGAACAGAGGGAGCATACGTCAACATAATAAAGGTCATATATAACACTCCTACAGATAACAGCATACTCAACAGTGAAAAGCTAAAGGCTGTTGCTTTAAGATCAGGAACAAATCAAGAATGCAATCTCACCCCTTTTACTCAACCTAGTACTGGAAGCCCTTGTCATAGCAATCAGAAAAGAAAAAGAAATAAAAGGAAATTTAATTCCTAAGGAAGAATTCAAACTGTCACTATTTGCAGCTAACATGCTGCAAATATATGTAACACTATATACATAGGGAGCCCTAAGGGCTCCACTGGGGGGGAAAAAAAAAAAAACTATTAGAAATAATGGATGAATTCAGTAAAGTTGCAGATACAACATTAATATAAAAAATCTGTTTCATTTCTATATACTAATAACAAGCTAGCAGAAAGAGAAATTAAGGGACGCCCAGGTGGCTCAGTTGGTTAAACAGCTGCCTTCGGCTTGGGTCATGATCCCAGCATCCTGGGATCGAGTCCCACATTGGGCTCCTTGCTCAGTGGGGAGCCTGCTTCTCCCTCTGCCTGCCACTCTGTCTGTCTGTGCTCACTCTCTCTGACAAATAAAATAAATAAAATCTTTTAAAAAAAAGAGAAATTAAGAAAACAATCCCATTTACAATTGCATATAAAACAGTAAAATACCTATGTATAAATTTAACCAAGGAGGTGAAACAGCTGTATTCTGAAAACTAGAAGATATCAATGAAAGAAAGTAAAGAAGACATAAATAAATATATAGATACACCATGCTCATGCTTGGAAAATTCAATACTGTTTAAATGTCTATATTACCCAAAGCAATCTATAGATTCAATGCAATCCCTATCAAAACAGCAAGAGTATTTTTCATAGAACTAGAATGGAAAATTCTAAAATTTGTATGCAACCACAAAACACCCAGCCAAAATAACCCTGAAGAACAAAGCTGGAGGTATCATGCATCTAGATTCCAAACTACACTTTCAAGCTATCATAATCAGAACAGCATAGTACTGGCACAAAAAGAGACCAAACAGAGTAGAAAGCCCAGAAATAAACCCATGCATATATGGTCAATTAATCTTTGACAAAGGAACCAAAAATATACAATGGGGAAAGACAGTTGCTTCCATAAATGGTCTTTAGAACACTGGACAGCTACATGCTAAAGAATGAACATGGACCACTTCCTTATACCATACACAAAAATAAACTTAAAATAGATTCAAGACCTAAATGTAAGACCTGAATCCATAAAACTTCTAAAAGAAAACATAGGCAATAAACTCTCTGACATCAGTCTTAGCAATATGTTTTTGGATCTGTCTCCTCAGACAAGGGCAACAAAAACAAATATAAAAAATTGAGACTACAGCACGTTAAAAAGCTTTTGCCCAGAGAAGGAAACCATCAACAAAATGAAAAGGCAACCTCCTAAATGGGAGAAGGTGTTTGTAAGTGATGTATCAGACAAGGGGTTAATATCCAAAATATGTAAAGAACTCAAACAACCCAAGACACATACACACAGGAAAAAAAAAAAAATCTCATTTGAAAAATGGGCAAGGGCACAGGACCTGAAAAAACATTTTTCCACGAGATGCATGAAAAAATGTTCAACATTGCTGACCACAGGGAAATGCAAATAAAAACCACACTGAGATGTGACTCCCACCTGTCAGAATGGATAGTATCAAAAAGACAAGAAATAACAATTGTTCCCAAGGATACAGAGAAAAGGAATCCCTCATGTACTGTTGGTGGGCATGTAAATTGGTGGAAACACTATTAAAAATAGTATGGAGATTCCTCAAAAGTTTAAAAGCAGAAATACCAGATGATACAGCAATTCTTCATCGGACTATTTACCCAAATAAGACAAAACACTAATCCAAAGAGCTATTGTATGCACCACTATGTTCACTGCAGCATCTTTACAATAAATGTGATGTGGAAGCCCTAAGTATCCACTGACGGATGAATGGATAAAGAAGTTATGGAACAGAGGTGCATGGAGTATTACTCAGCCAGTAAAAAAGAATGGAATCTTGCCACTTATGACAACACAGATGGACTTAGAAGGTGTTATGCTAAGTGAAGTAAGTCAGACATAGAAAGACAAACACCTTATCATTTTGTTTATATGTAGACTCTAAAAAACAAAATAAATAACAAACAACAAAACAGAAACAGACTCATAAGTACAAAGAACAAACTGACAGTTGCCAGAGGGGAGATAACTGGGGGATGCATGAAATAAGTGAGGGGAATTGAGAGGTACAATCTTCCAGTTATAAAATAAGTAAGTCACAGGGATATGAAGTACAACATAAAGAAAACTGTCAATAATATAGTAATAATTATGTATGGTGAGAGATGGTGATCATTTTGTACTGTATGTAAATGTCAAACCACTCTGTTGGTATACCTACAACTCAATATAATATTGTATGTCAACTACACAGTAAATTAATTAACTAATGTCTACAGAGAGATTATAGTAACATGGAAGAATGCTTTATAAATGAAAAAATTATGTAAGATTATATATATATGCCTATATTCAATTATAAAATGCAACTATGTAAAACAAAGCAAAAATATGCAAAATTGTAAATGGGCAATCTCAGGGTAGTAATTTCATAGCAACTTTCTTCTTTTTTCTCCATTTCCCATATTTTCCAAAATTTCTAGAAGTATTTTTATCCTAAAAACCCATAAACCCACACTTTCAAATCAGAAAAAAGATACATATATGTGTCTTCAAATATGTACATATGAATGATATCTAGACTCTCTCCACTTATGTCATGCAAAGAAACTTGACTGTCACTCTCAATACATTTCTGTAATTCTTTATTAACATTTAGGATAGGCTTGCAGATTTCAGAGTAGCATCAGCTATAAATCATATAGAAAATGACAGAAGAATTGGGGCGGAGGGGGGGAACCACTAGACTGAGATTCAAATCCTGGTCTTTCTCTTTAATTTTATGACCTTGGAGAAGTTAACATTCTTTTTTTTTTTTTTAAGATTTATTTATTTATCTATTTGACAGACAGAGATCACAAGTAGGCAGAGAGGCAGGCAGAGAGAGATTGAGAGAGGTGGAAGCAGGCTCCCCACTGACCACAAAGCAGAGAGCCCAATGCGGGGCTCGATCCCAGGACCCTGGGATCATGACCTGGGCTGAAGGCAGATGCTTTAACCCACTGAGCCACTCAGGCGCCCTTCTTTCTTTTTTTTTTTTTTAAAGATTTTATTTATTTTTTAGAGAGAGAGAGAGAGTGAGCTCAGGCAGACAGAGTGGCAGGCAGAGTCAGAGGGAGAAGCAGGCTCCCTGCTGAGCAAGGAGCCCGATGTGGGACTCGATCCCAGGACGCTGGGATCATGACCTGAGCCGAAGGCAGCCGCTTAACCAACTGAGCCACCCAGGTGTCCCGGAGAAGTTAACATTCTTGAGTCTTAGATTCATCATCTATAAAATGAAAAATGGACTGTTTACCTCACACAGTTGTTGAAAGAATGAAATGTTGTACTGCATGTCACAATATCTGTATACTAGACACATAGATAATCAAAATGCCTACTGAATTTGGATCACTTCAGTATGAAAGACATGGTTTACATTTCTGAATTCACAATTTAACAAGAAATAAAAACCTGAAGGGCAGAGGCAAAAGCAAAATTAAAAGGTTCAAAGATAAGACCTAAAAGAATCAGTAGTACATAACTTCAAAAAAAAAATCACAGTTGTTTAATTGGCCATTTTCTAAGATCAAGAACAAGAGAAAAGTGGGTTAAATAAAGAGAACTTCAAGAGTACTTTAAAAATTAGAAATTAGCAAAAATACGCAATATATGAAAAAATATCAGCATGTAATAGTGATTGTATCTTATCTGAAGACTAAGTAAGCTATCTCTTAAATCTGTTGTGAATTCTACTGAGATGCAGGAAAAACTGGCAATCAGGTCTTTAGCAGTTCCTGCTAAGATTTCATGTAAAGTTAGGAAGGTCACATCAGTAATTTGGGCTTCAATTTCCTCACTGGCAAAAAGAGAGGGCTTGATTATAAGTCCATATATTATTAGTTATTAAAAAATATGGGATTCCAATTTAATATGATTTATGACCGACACATTTGGCAAGAAAACAGAAAGTAAGCCATGGGGGTGCCTCAATGATCACTTATAGTACTGCAGAGAAGTGCAATGGCATTATTACATTGCAGTAAATTACTACTTTGATGTAATGAGTAGTATACTGAGTAGTCTTAAATTTTTTAAGCAGATTGACAAGATACTTGCAACCAGGAAACAGCCTAACTAGCTAGGTCTCTAATTCATGTAAGTATAATCAAGTGACAATTATACATTCTGACATATGGTTCCAAAATACCATGTTTACCTTTTGAAGGTCACCCAAAAAATAGCACAAGTGTTTGTAACATTAGGTTTCACTTATGAAAATAAAATTATTTGCATTGTCAGGTCATATGGAAATTAATAGTGAGAAGAAAGATGCTAAAAGATGTTAGGTTATAGACGGATTAATTAATTACATGTCAGTAATGACATGTCAATCATGTATTCCAGATAAAGAAGATGTGATTTATATTTATGTATCAGTAATGGTTCACCAAAACACATGTGGTATTTTCACTTAAAAATTAAGTCACGGAGCACCTGGGTGGCTCAGTGGGTTAAAGCCTCTGCCTTCGGCTCAGGTCATGATCTCAGGGTGCTGGGATCGAGCCCCACATCAGGCTCTATGCTCGGTGGGGAGCTTGCTTCCTCCTCTCTCTCTCGGCCTGCCTCTCTGCCTACCTGTGATCTCTGTCTGCCAAATAAATAAATAAATCTTTAAAAAAAAATTAAGTCAGGATGGGGTGCCTGTGGCTCAGTCAAAGTGTCTGCCTTTGGTTCAGGTCATGATCCCAGG
>ML111037.1:54004-65624 GCA_003697995.1 Taxidea taxus jeffersonii
ATAAATAAGATGGCCAAAGTTTCATATTTGTATACCAATTTTCAATTTGTATACAATTTATAAATTTTCAATTTCCAATCTCATATTCTGACACCAATAAATAAAAGCACTTAATTCTGAAAGGTTTTCTTTAAAATCACCAACACTAGGAACTCAGGTATTTCCCAAATGAGATAACCATTAAACTTTTCAAGATCATGCAATTTTTAACTTCAGGTACAAGAATAAATTTTTTTTTGGGGGGGGAACCATAAATGCCCCTATCTTACTCTTTCCCAAAGAGAACTAAAAACTTTGCACAAAAGAAAGATTTTCTCAAAAACAGTTACTTTACAATCACTAATCAAAACTACACATAAGGCTTAATGAAAGTGAAGAAAAGGGAACTAAACTACTTACGTGGCAGAGGAAATAAATGACCTACTTCAAATCTCATTAAGAGAAGTCACGGTAATTATCCTCACAAAAGTTCTAACACTAAGAGTCAAGAAACAGCGCCCTCACAAAAGTTCTAACACTAAGAGTCAAGAAACAGCGCCCTCCTAAAACATGCACACACATACACACACTACTCCACTACAGCGAAACTACTGCCTGGTAGGAAAGTGAGCATCTCAGGCAGAAATGTTTGCTCTTTTACTGTAAGAGGTGACCAGTAGCTGATTCATTTAATCTTATCATCAATAGAAGATGTATTTCCTTTACTCTTATAAGAAGAGTTTTCATTTAAGTTTGTAAATTAAGTATCTGTAGGACTGGTTCTATTAATTGTTTTGACTCGGAGCACACGCAGAATTGCCAATATGACTGGGAGAAAGAATAAAACGAAACATCTGTGTTGCCATAGTCACTGTTATTCATCCACAAATGTCTCAAGCCTTAAGAAGTTTCTAAAAATGCAGACAGAAGATATACAAGTTACAATACTAAACTGGGCA
This sequence comes from Taxidea taxus jeffersonii, assembly GCA_003697995.1. NCBI lineage: Eukaryota > Metazoa > Chordata > Mammalia > Carnivora > Mustelidae > Taxidea > Taxidea taxus. Next base: position 54,943 of record ML111037.1, read on the forward strand.
TTCCATGTACTTTTGTATGAACACATTTATCTCTTTTTTAAAGGATACCATTTATTTTCTTAACAATGGTCATGCACAGTCCAATTTCATTTCAATACCATACGAGTCTCTTTCTGTGAATTCTATGAGATACCATAAAAAATGCTTTCAAAGGAATCTACACATCTACAGAATTACCTGACAAGCAATGTGCACGAGGTAGACCAGCTCTTTAGATTCACAGCCATTTTTCGTTACTTCATTCTGTTCTTCTGAAAGTGAGAGCTATGTCAAAAAAGTGGGGGGGGGGGAGGAGAGGGAAAGTCATGATTAATGAATATGGACAAAAGAGGCATTCAGTAACACCTAAACCCTCACATCAACTCCCTGTAAGATATGCCTTTCAATGGAACTCTGCTGCTTATGAAGATAGAACAAAGAATTCAGGATGTTTTCAAAAATATGTTTCGGGGTGCCTGGGTGGCTCAGTGGGTTAAAGCCTCTGCCTTCAGCTCGGGTCATGATCCCAGAGTCCTGGGATCAAGCCCCACATCGGGCTCTCTGCTCAACGGGGAGCCTGCTTCCTCCTCTCTCTCTGCCTGCCTCTCTGCCTACTTGTGATCTCTGTCTGTCAAATAAATAAGTAAAATCTTTAAAAAAAAATATGTTTCTAAGTATTGTCTTCATACTTTAAAGTAGCACAACTGCCTAACAGCAATACATAAAATACATTCATTCAAGAGAAGGCCTTCACTTCCTGAGTTTATTTAGCACATATGTGACAGGATGGCAGTAAGGGCACTGACTGGCAGCATGGGCAAGTGGCTGAAGGACAGCTCGGGCTCATGCCAGAGATTGGAAACTGGCTTCCCAGAGAACAGGCTGGGACTACAGACATGTGTTACTTCAGACTTCCTATGTGTATCTGAACATCAGATTTTATTTTATTTCTACCTGAACCAGAAGCAAGAATTTAGAAACTGAGTCATTTCATTTGAAAAATACAGATTTCTGGCTTCTATTGAAAAAATCTGAAAATCTGAAATATTAGACCCATATTCTCATTTGAGCAATAACCAGCTGGAACTGAAAAGTGACCAAACCCTTTAAATGAGGCATGTATTCTCCAAACACTTTGACCCCAGTGTCTAAGCTGAATGGTAACTGTCCTTCATCATGCTGCTTGCTTTGATATTTTTTCACGCATTTATATCAGACATCTGCCCCACCTAGGGATGTGAATTTGCCAACTCTGCTCTAGAGACAGAGTTCGGGCTCTAGAGCCCTGAGTTCAAAAGTGTCATTAACTAGCTGTGTAATATTGACCTACCTACTAAATCCCTCTTTGGGAAAATGAGAATGATTAATAGTACCTATTCTCAACTTGTGAGTATCAAATGAGATAATGCATTTAAAGTGTTCACCAAGACGCCTACTATTCACTCATAAGTGCTTAATGTTACCATCATTATAGTTAATATTATTTAAAAAAAAAGATAAACACATGTTCTCTATTTTTGAAAGCAATATGACGGAAGTATTTTTAAAAACATTCTGGGGGCGCCTGGGTGGCTCAGTGGGTTAAAGCTCTGCCTTCAGCTCAGGTCATGATCCCAGGGTCCTGGGATCGAGCCCTGCGTTGGGCTCTCTGCTCAGCAGGGAGCCTGCTTCCTCCTCTCTCTCTGCCTGCCTCTCTGCCTACTTGTGATTTCTGTCTGTCATATAAATAAATAAAATCTTAAAAAATAAATAAAAAAATAAAAACATTCTGGTATTAAGTGGAAGCTCAGATGATAATGATCATTCTCACACCAGCCAAAATAAGCCAGATTAACTACAAAATCATACTTTTAAAAAAAAGAATTAGGGATAAGATAAAACCTAGATGAACTAAAAAGGGAAATGAACATTCATGAGACAGAAGAGACCCAAGGACATGCTCAGGAGCCTAGTAAAGATGCAGAAGGATAAAGAACCTGCATTAGACAGGGTAAGGAGAAACCAACCAAACGCTCAAGGCTGGGCTTGGACTGGAGTAATGAAGGAAAATTCCATGGAAACCTTGTAGCAAAGAGTCAATGCCCACCAGATCTCAGGTTATAGGGTCAGTACAGCAAAGGCTGGGGTAAGAGCAGAGGCCCAGACAAGGAGGAACCTGTAATGTGTGTGGCATCTCCCCAGCACACTGCAGCTAAACACTGCAGACGGGGAGCAGGGCATGAAGGCTCAGAGAGTGTCTTCTGAGGCATTCAAGAGATTCAACAACTGAGGGCTGGGGGGTGGCACAAAAGGGCCAGGAGAAACCCCTGGAGGCAACCAGGGCTTCAGAACATAAGCAGCAGCTTTACACCAAGGTTCACAGTAGGACAGACAGAAGCAAGCTCTGTGTTTGCACCGGAGACTGGGGAAAGGACTGGAGAACAAAGAGAACTAGTAACCAGGCACAAAGAGACAGAGAAACAGCACATGCTCTCCCTCAGTTCAGAAAACTGGTGGCTCAGCAGTAAAGCACAATGAGATCTTCAGATATCTCACCAATTTTCAATTCCCCTCAATGGAGGTTAAAAAAAAAAAAAGAAGAAAGAAACTCCTGAATATCCAAACCACAAGGAAGAGTTTTAAATTTTAAAATAGCCATAAATACAGAAGAAATAAAGACTAGAAATAAAATCAACCTTCCTAAGAATAACTAGGGTGGAGGGGAGAGTGAGGAAGAGGAGGAAAAAACTTCCCCAAAAAGGCAAAAAAAAAAAAAAAAAAAAAAGGTGGTGAGGACTTAACAGAAAAGGAGGACGGTTAAATGGTGTGGACAGTCAAATGGTGTGAATAAAATGGGCAGGTAGGCAACTCCAAACTCCATTCCCTTCACAGAAAAACAAGCAGCAACTCTCACAACCGACCTTCTCAGTAATCTAGAATACAGTAGAAGGTTTACAATCAGCATGAAACAATGAATCAAGAAAAAAGGCAACTTTAACTTGCAAGAAAGCTCCGTGGTATTTTTACCCATCCTTGCTCCCCCACTTCCCATCTCAGTAACACTTCTGTCCATAGCGGCTCTAAGGCCCTCTGCTCCTTGCATCTGGAAGGAGCAGAGACATCATTTAATAAACTATTTTATTTGTCTGTTCTGATCGGCCTGTCTGGCATTTACATGAAGGGTTGACACAAGGAATACGTTTCTTTTTCACCTAAATTGGAATTCACCCTGGGGGATTTAAAAAAAAAAAACCAGCATCGTTAAAATATTGTAAAATGAACTAAAAGTCTTCAGTCACCTGAAGCAAAAGATTATAGCTAAGACATAATATAGACAGCTTAACGCCCAGGAGAAAGAGCTGAGAAGAGAGGTTCCTTGGGAAATGAGAGCATTCAAAAGTATCTGTGTATGGTGGGGCATTTAGAAAGCCATGAATATGTTCAGGGATACACGCACAAAAGACATAAAGATTTCCTAAGCTTTCATCTCTATTCTCCAGGCTAAGACAGAGTAAAGAGCCTGGTTAACTGTTGAATGAGTCTCTCAATACAAAGGAAATGTGCAAAGACTGGCTTATTATTTATTTTCTTTATTTTTTATTTTTAGTTCTGGGCATTCAAGGAATTCCCTAACAAAACACTATCTGAACACAACTAAAAGAAGAGACATCAGTGAGCACATAGGACACGAAACACAATCTTTTCAAAAACAGCCTGGAAAAGTCACTAAAAACACAGACTATAGCCCTCAAGATCAAAAACAGCATACCTGTGGTAAGAGATAGAATCTGATTTCCATAGTTACCACATTATAATATCCAAATGTCCAGTACTCAACAACAACAAAAAAACTCACAAAATACACAAAGAAATAGGAACACATGGGTCACTCACAAGAAAAAAAAATAATAAACCAATACAAGCAATCCCTGAGAAGTCCAGATATAGGACCTAACAGATCTCAAATGTACTATCTAAAACACACTCAAAGAGCTCAAAGAACTAAGGGAAACCTGAAAAACAATGTATAAATAAATGAAAATATCAATGAAGAAAAAGAAAGTAAAAAAGAGAACAAAAACCAACTTGAGTAATGACTAAAAATTCTAACTAAAGGATCAGCAGCAGAGTTGGGCAAGAAGAAGAAACAGCTTACTTAAAGATAGGGTAACTCAAAATACAGGTTTCCCCCACCATCCAAAAGTAGAGTGTTCCTTTGAAACCTTTTAAAAGCCAAAACTATATAAAGTGAAGAGTATCCTCTCCTTTCCAAGTCTGCATTACACCACCTTACTTTTATGAAAGACCTCTGTTAGTACCTGTTTTTGTTAAGAGAAAGAAATCCAAAAAGGATTTTCACTTTTATGAAAATAGCCATTACTGTACTAACATTAGGTCTTCATCAAAGCAAAGTAGTATAACACAAAGTTTCAGAAAGCAGGAGAAACCTGTATACAGTTCAAAGAACAGAAAGAGAAAAGAATTTTAAAAAGTGAAATGTTGCTCAGGAACCAGTAGGATACATTCAAGAAGACCAAAACATGCATTATGAAAATCCCAGAAGGAAAGAGAGAAAGAGATTATATGAATAGTGATATCAAGAAGATGGAAGAATCAGAGAACCCAGACTCTAGACCACCCCTCCCCACAAAAACAGACATTAGCAAATATCAACACCTAAGAATATCTTTGTGAAAATCCTAGAACTTGGGAGGTGAGGCCAACACAAACACTTAAGACCACAAAACTGAGAAAAGTCATACTAGAAGGGAAAGAGGAGTAGTTTCATAATGACCATCACCCCTTTCCCAGACCAGCACAGCACCACACTGAAAAGAATTCCCTAGGGCTATGGTTTTTCTTTAGGAAAAAAAGAGCCTTAGAGAGATATCTAGTGTCCCCAGTGCTAAGGGGTGAAGAACTTCAGGAGGCCCATTTCTGTCTTGCCTCACAGGGAACACTGAAGGAATTGACAGGGGTAGACCATATGGGATCACTTAGTAACAAAGAAAGAGGATGGGGCGCAAAGAAACTAGTCAACGAATATTGGTGGTGGATAGGACCCTGCCAGCAACCTTGCCTGATAAGAAAGCCCCACCTGTACCTCCACCCATCTTCAGAGCCAAAATGGTAGCCAGGTCAGCCCAGAGGACACAGTCATCAATTTTGCCTGGTTGGGGTCTCCAATCAAGAGATCAGTCAACTAGAGAGGGCAGTCAGTGACACTACCAGACTGCAGAGCCTGGCCTCCAGGCAGCACTCAGATGCAAGACAGAGCTTGTGACCCTGCCCACCCTAGGAAACCAGTCAGTGAACACTCTTGACCAGCCACAGTCAGAATCCCTGACCAGGGAGAAAAATCCAGCCAGTTACCATGCCCAAATACAGCAAAGGATGTGCATACCCTCCATCATCACAGAGACCAGCCTGTGTCCCTGCCCAAAAGCACAGATAGCCGTTAGCTTCCCTCAATCATAGGGCCCAGCCTGCAGACCCACCAAAATACAAACACCAGTTTGGCATGACCTGGCCATTCAGTACCAAGTGTGGCCACAACTAACCAAGGATAATTACTGAGCCCAGCCTGCACCTATGTGCAATCACAGCCCTGCAAGTGGTCCCACCTGATGACAGAGCCAAGCCAGCAATCCACCTTACCTCAAAAGACGTGCAGTGGTTTCATCTATCAGAGACCGCAGCAGCAAGCACTGCCTATGTATAGATGCAACCAGCTGGCCCATTCAAACTCACCAGCCAGGGTGACTGTTCAAAGTCTTCTCCTGTTAAATGAACCTATTAAAACTGGAAGAGGAAGCCACTTCCTCCAATGTGCAGACATCAGTGCAAGAACATAAGGATCATGACAAATCAGGGAAACATGTCATCACCTATGGAATAAATATCTAATAAGGGACCCAAAAAAAGAAAGATCTAGGAGGTAACAGACAAAAAATCCAGAATAATCATCTTTTTCAATCAGAATAATCATCGTAAAGAAATTTAGTGAAGTACCAAAAAAAGAAAAAGAGAGAGAGACAGACAGACAACTAAACAAACTTAGAGAAGCATTACTTGAACAAAATGGGAAGTTTAAGATGTAGAAATTATTTTCTAAAAACCCAGAAAGCACAGAGCTAAAGAATATAATGACTGCACTGAAAAATTCAATAGAGAACAGCAACAAAAGACTCAATCTCAAAGTAGAAGAAATAATCAATGAGCTTAAAGACACAGGTATTTTGAAATTAGTCAGAAAAGCAAAAAGAAAAATAAATGGAAAAAGAATGAAGAAAGACTACAGAATTTACAGGATACATTAAGTGTAACAATACATGCATTACTGAAGTCCCAAGAGAAGGAGGAAAAGGGGAAGAAAGTATATCTGATTTCCCTAATTTGAGAAGAGATATGGATATCCAGATATGTGAAGCTCAAACATCACCAAACGTATTGTACCCAAAGAGGATTTGACCATGACACATTATAATCAGCCAAAAATCAAGCAAAAAGAATTTCAGCAGTAGCAAGAGAAAAGAGACTTTCGTGTACAAGGGAATCCCCATAGCATTATCAGATTTTTCAGCAGAAATTTTGCAGACCACGAGAGAGTGGGATGATATGTTCAAAGTACTGAAAGAAGAAAATGGACAAACAATTCTACTATACATGGCAAGCTGCCCATAAGAAATGAAGGAGAGATACTTTCCCAGACAAATAACAGCAGAAGGAGATCATGGCTATAACTGCATTACAAGAAATTCTAAAGAGAGTTCTTCAAGCTGAAATGAAAAGATACTAGTAAACAAGGTAAAAACATAAACATATAAAATTCAAGAATAAAAGTAAATGCATAAATTCAAAATTCTCTATTACTGAAAGTGGTATGTAAATCACTTTTAACTCTAGTATAAAAGCTGAAAGACAAAATAAATGACTATAGTTACAATAGCTTTTAAATAGATACAAAATATAAAAAGATATAAGTTGTAATAACAATAACCTAAAATGTGAGCTGAAGAAGACCAGTTTTTCTATGTAATCCAATTTAGGTTCGTATCAGCTTAAAGCGGGATATCATATGATATTTTATGTAAACTTCATAGTAATCACAAAGAAAAAGCCTAGAGTAGATACAGGAAACAGAAGAAGGAAACAGAGTATAATGCCACAACTACTCAGCAGATCACCAACAAAGATAGCAAGAGTAAGAAGGTAACAAAGGAAATACAGATCAAACAGAACAATTAACAGAACGTTCTGAACTATCAATAATTATTTTTTTGGATTAGTTGATTTATTTAGAACAAAATCTGTAAGGTCAAAGTCAATGAGATCAATGCTATAAGCTTGATGAGCAAATTCTATACCCATGGGAAACAGTTCATAACTTTAAAAAGTGAACAGTTTTCTGTATAAAACGTTCTAAACAAATGTAGTCTCCTAAAACAAGCTTAAAAGAAACTGCAATTATTTCAAAGAGAATGTCAGTGTAAACTTGTTAAAGCAGAATATCACAGAACTTCTTACAATCTAGTCCGAAATCAATTTCATGATAAAATAATTAGTAGAGATTCAAATTTAAGATAAATCTTTATCCTGCCTATCTACTGTTCTCTATATGTTGTGGCTTGACAGTTAAATACACTTCATTGCAAAAACAAAGCAAAAGTACCCTTCATGCTTTAAAATTAGCAAAACTCTGTGTCATTAATCTTTTCCCTTAAAGTTTCTCATTTAGTACTACTATAATTTGTGAGTCAGTTTTTAATTTTAGGCTTTTTAAAGATTAAGGCTGAATGAGAGTATTTAGGGCTTCTACCCTTCTATTTCTGGACCAATGTCCAGTTAAAACAAGCCAGGGCAAAGGATTCTCTTAGATATACAAGACAGTCTCACCCCTCCTCCCTTCCAATTACTTCATTCCTCATCCTTATGTCCTATTCCCAGTTCACTAACCAAAGGATCAAATTCTCAAGTCTAACTGTTCATTTATTTCACCCACATAATTTTTTAATTCCAGTATAGTCAATATACAGTTATATTAATTTCAGATGTACAATACAGTGATTCAACAATTCCATATATTAGTCAATGCTCACCAAGACAAGTGTACTCTTAATCCCTTTCACCTTTTTCACCCACCCACCCCCACCTCACCCCTGGTGACCACTAATTTGTTCTCTTAGTTAAGAATTTGTTTTTTTGCTTTGTCTCTCTTTTTTTTCTTCCTTCCTTGTCCTTTTGTCTGTTTCTTAAATTCCAGGTAGGAGTGCTATTTGTCTATGACTGGCTTATTTCACTTAGCATTATTTTATTTATGGTGAAAGAAATTAGATTTAGGCTGCTGGACTCAGTTTAGACTATTCCAATTTTGTTGGCAACATCCAAAGCATCATAGAAGCCAGTCGAACGTACAACTTCTTCTCTCCACAAGGTGTTGATCTTGGCCATGTCAATATCCTAGAGCTTCTTCACAGCCTGTTTGATCTGGTGCTTGTTGGTCTTGACATCTACAATGAACACAAATGTGTTGTTGTCTTCTATTTTCTTCATGGCTGACTCAGTAGGCAGGGGGAACTTGATGGCTGCACAGTGACCAAGCTTGTTTCCCCTGGGGGCATTCTTCCAAGGATATTTGGGCTGCCTTTGAAGATGCAGTGTCTTGGGTCATTGGAATGTAGGTGATGTATGGATCTTCTTTTGTATAACTGTGGACACCCTTCAACACTGCTTTCTTTGCCATCGAAGCTTTTGTTTTGGCTTCGGCTTTGGGAGGGGCTTCCTTCTTGGCCTTTGGCACCATCTTCATTAAAGGAATTTCTTCACTTAGCATTATACTCTCTAGATAAATCCATGTTGTTGCAAATGGCAAGGTTTCATCTTTTTTGTGGCTGAATTATATTTCATTGTAGATAGCACCCCTTCTTTATCCATTCATCTATTGATGGACATGGGCTGCTTCCATAATTTGGCTATTGTAAATAATGCTGCAATAAATATAGGGGTGAATATATCCCTTCAATTTAGTGTTTTCATATTCTTTGAATACCCAGTACTGTGATTAGTGGATCATAGGTTAGAGCAAAAAAATTTTAATTTTTTGAGGAACCTCCATACTGTCTTCCCCAATAGCTGCACCAGTTTGCATTCCCACCACCAGTACAGACAGGTTCCTTTTTCTCCACATCCTTGTCAACACTTATCTCTTCAGTTTTTGATGTTAGCCATTCTGACAGGTGTGAAGTGATATCTCATTACACTTTTGATTTGCATTTCCCTGATGATGAGTGGTCCTGAGCATATTTCCATATATCTGTTGGCCATCTGGATGTCTTCTTTGAAGAAATCTCTGCTCATGTCTTCTATTTTTAACTAGATTACTTGGGGCTTTTGGTGCTGAGTTGTTAGTTCTGTATATATTCTGAATACTAACATTTTATTGGATATGTCATTTGCAAATATTTTCTCCTATTCAGTGGACTTTTAGTTTTGTTGGTTGTTTCCTTTGCTGTGCAAATTTTTTATATATTCCCAATATCTTATTTTTTATTTTGTTTCCCTTGCCTCCAGAAACATATCAAGAAATATGCTATTACAGCTGATGTCAGGGAAATTACTACTTGTGCTCTCTTCAAGGATTTTTATGGTTTCAGGTCTCACACTTAGGTCCTTAATTCATCTTAAATTTGTGTTTTTGTATGATGAAAGGAAGTGGTCCAGTTTCCTTCTTTTCCATGTAGCTGTCCAGTTTTCCCAAACCCATCTGTTGAAGGGACTTTTTTCCCCCATTGCCTATTCTTGCCATCTTCATTGAAGACTACTTAACTACATAATTGTGGGTTTATTTCTGGACTTTCTATTCTGTTCCATTGATCTTTGTGTCTCTTTTTGTACCAGTACCATACTGTTTTGATTAGTAGAGCTTGAAGTGTGGAATTGTGATACTTCCACTTTTGTTTTTCTTTTACAAGATTGCTTTGGTTATTCAGTGTCTTTGGTGGTTCCACACAAATTTTAAACTTGTTTGTGCTAGTTCTGTGAAAATTGCGGTTGGTATTTTGATAAGAATTGCATTAAATATTTATAATCTTTCTAGTACTATATATATATTTTTTAATTAAATTTATCTTTTTTATTTAAATATATAATGTAACCCCACCACCCTCTCCCAACCCCCCTCCCCCTCCACCCCCCTCAGTTTGTTTTATGACATTAAGAGTCTCTTTTGGTTTGTCTTCCTCCCAATCCCATCTTGTTTCATTTATTCTTTTCCTACCCCCTTAGCCCCCACCCCCGTTGCATCTCCACTTCCTCTTATCAGGGAGAATGGATAAAGAAGATGTGGTATATATATACTATATATATATTTTAAAGTATTTTTTCTTTCAATACATGAGCATGGAATGTCTTTCCATTCTTTGTTTTGTCATCAATGTTTTATAGTTTTCTGGAGCATAGGTCTTTCACTTCCTTGGTTAAGTTTATTCCAAGGTAATATTTTGTTATTTTTGGTACAACTATAAATGGGACTGTTTTCTTACTTTCTCTTTCTGCTGCTTCATTATTACTGTGTAGAAATTCAACAGATTTCTGTACATTGATCTTGTATCCTACAACTTTAATGAATTCATTAATTAGTTCTATTAGTATTTTGGAATCTTTAGGCTTTTCTATATATACTATGTCATCTCAAAGAGTGAAAGTTTTACCTCTTCCTTACCAAT
>ML111038.1:0-14636 GCA_003697995.1 Taxidea taxus jeffersonii
AAGGATAAAGGTGTTTTTTTCTTATCAGGTCTAATAATCCCTGAAAGTCACTCTCCTGGTTTTGTTCTTGTTTTCTGCCTTCTGTGAAGTGCTGGTAAAGCAGCCCTTGCACCCGTCTAGCCTCTTCCACATGTGCCTTTCTTGTGGTATAATTAGCCCTTCCTGGTCTTCGGACCTTATTCTCTTCTAAGCCGCTTTGTACGTATGATCGCTTTTTTTTTTTTTTTAAGATTTTTATTTATTTATTTGACAGACAGAGATCACATGTAGGCAGAGAGGCAGGCAGAGAGGGAGAAGGAAGCAGGCTTCCCGATGAGCAGAGAGCCCAATGCTGGGCTCGATCCCTTGACCCTGGGATCATGACCTGAGCTGAAGGCAGAGGCTTTAACCCACTGGGCCACCCAGGGGCCCCCATCTGATCGCTTTTAAGGTTAATTCAACAAAAATTAAAGACAGATTTTTTTTTTTAAAACACTGAATTACTCTTGTTTAGATGATTGGTAGATGATTTGTGGACCCTGCTAAGATTTTTAAATTACATATTTTTCTCTCTTAAGGTAGGGTGATAAGGCACATCTGTTAGAAAACCCTTGGTAAGTAAATACCGCAGAACACATCTCTATATTTGATTTTTATCCAGTTAGAATGGATTGTAGTCACATTAGTATGGAATATATTTACATAAGTTTTTAAAAATCATTTGGAATTATCTTTTTCACTAACTCAAGAAATCTCTACAGTAAAATGGACTAATTAAATCTCAACATTTGTATCCAAAATTCTAGTTCTTTGGTGAGAATGAAAAATGGCTGAAGCTTTTTTCGCCAAAAAATTTGGTATGGCTCTCCTTTGTGAGGCAGAGTAAACTTTTATCAAATCAAAAAAGTAGTTAAGACAGTTTGCATTTAGATAACTTTTTCTAAAGCAGATTTGAAAGTACTATCAAAAATCAGTTTCTAAGCTCTACATTTGTGGAGTGAAGTACTTAATTTATTCACCTCCCTCCTTTTTCAGCCTGGAAGAGAATGACGATGACAGCAAGATGGCAGACCTCTTGTCGTGCTTCCAGCAGCAGCTCACATTCCAGGAGTCTGTGCTCAAACTGTGTCAGCCTGAGCTGGAGAGCAGTCAGACTCACATATCAGGTAAGCGTGCATGGCTGTTAGAACTCAAGAAGGCACACTTTCACTTTAGATTTAAATTTTCCAAACGTACAGGGCCAGATAACTAGCCAAATAATTGCTCTAGTTCAGAGTATGTTGGGAGAGCTAGTTATAATTACTGTTTGCATATACTAATAAGCTTTTCAAAATCTGAAGTAGAAAGGAGTTTGGAGTACAGTTCAAGGAGGCCCTTCTTGATTCAATGAAGATACAAAAGGGTGTCTGAGTTGTTGAAGCTGCCCAAGAAAATTAGAGGAAGACAGGTGTCACCAGGCATTTCAGCCTGAGAGAGGTTGCATTTTTTAAATTTATTTTAGATTTTATTTTTTAATTTATTTTATTTATTTATTTTAGATTTTATTTTTTTATTTGACACAGAGAGAGATAGTGAGAGAGAGCACAAGCAGAGGGAGCAACAGGCAGGCAGAGGGAGAGGGAGAAGCAGACTCCCTGCTGAGCTGGGAGCCAGATGAAGGGCTCAATCCCAGGACCCTGGGACCATGACCTGAGCCAAAGGCAGCCACTTAACCAACTGAGCCACCCAGGCACCCCAGAGGCTGCATACTTAAAAATGAGTGTTTGGGGCACCTGGGCCACTCAGTCAGTTAAGGGTCTAGACTCTTGGTTTTGGGATCGAACCTCATGTTGGGCTCTGCGCTCAGTGCGGAACCTAGTTGACATTCTTTCCCTCTGCCCCTCTGGCTTGTGCTCACACTCTCTCACTCAAATAAATAAAAAGGTCTTAATAAAAATGAATGTTTCTTTTCATATGGTTAAGTGTTTAGTTATGGGATTTTCTAGAGAAAGACCCTTGAAAATATTCGAGATGAAAATAAGTTTTAGTGTCAGCAAATGCAATATGGGTTATGTATACATACATAATTTGATATATACATATCAGACTATTTTAATATCTCTTGGTGATAAAATGATCTTTTGAAGGAAAAGGTGCTTTATAAAAGTAGCTTCTGATCTGTTCTGTACTGAAAAAGAATTTGTGTCTTGACGTCCAAAACCATTATTACTCTCTGAGCCATACTGAGGCTGTGATTCACAAAGTCCAAGAGTAGTGAAGCTGCCTGCGCCCGAGAATGAGACCATCCAATAAGGGTCGCTGGAGGGTCGCTGAAGGGACGATGTTTTCTTTGCAGTGCTGCCGATGGAGGTCCTGATGTACATCTTCCGCTGGGTGGTGTCTAGCGACTTGGACCTCAGGTCATTAGAGCAGCTGTCACAGGTGTGCAGAGGATTCTATATCTGTGCCAGGTACTTCATCTTTTTAAAACAACTCGGGCAGGGGTGAAGAAAGAATTAAGGTCTTTTGCCAGTTTCGATAAAGAAAAAAACTTGATCAATATTCAGTAAAAACTTAGAATGGATGGTTTTGCCTAAGCTGTATTTATGTGATCTTCCCAAACCACCTAGCCCTTAAAGGCTAGAGTGCACTGGATTTCCAGGGTGCAGATGTAGTCACACATAATACTTCCATAGAGTAGTTTGTATGCTATCCTAGCTGATTTGGAAAAAGAATTGTGCTAGGAAAATAAACTCGAGTCACCTTACAATAACTCTAAATACCATTACGTGGTAATGACCTAAATTTAGATTGCACTAGTGTTTTCTTTTGGCCCATTAGAAGTTATCCTGTACTTTTTAAAATATTGCTTTGTGAAGAATAATCATAATTTAGTATAAAATGATTTGAGACTGGTAATCTTTCATGGATATTTTACATAAAAATATATACTTTGTGGGGCACTTGGCTCGATTGGTTAACTCTGCCTTTGGCTTAGGTTATGGTCCTGAGGTCCTGGGATCTAGCCCCATGTCGGGCTTCCTGTTCAGCAAGGGAATCTGCTTCTCCCTCTCCTTCTGCTATTGTGCTCTCTCTCTCTCTCATTCACTCTGTCTCTCAAATAAAATCTTTTTTTTTTTTTTAAGATTTTATTTATTTATTTGACAGAGAGCACAAGTAGGCAGAGAGGCAGGCAGAGAGAGAGAGACAGAAGCAGGCTCCCTGCTGAGCAGAGAGCCTGATGCAGGGCTCGATCCCAGGACCCTGAGATCGTGATCTGAGCCGAAGGCAGAGGCTTTAACCTACTGAGCCACCCAGGCGCCCCTCAAATAAAATCTTTAAAAAAAAAAATACTCAGGTTTCTGCACTAATCCCATTACAAAGTCTTGTTGGTGCTACCTTTTTTTTTTTTTTTTAAAGATTTTATTTATTTATTTGTCAGAGAGAGAGCAGGAGCAAGCACAGGCAGACAGAGTGGCAGGCAGAGGCAGAGGGAGAAGCAGGCTCCCCACCGAGCAAGGAGCCCGATGCGGGACTCGATCCCAGGATGCTGGGATCATGACCCGAGCCGAAGGCAGCGGCTTAACCAACTGAGCCACCCAGGCGTCCCTTGTTGGTGCTACCTTAAAAATAGATCTCTAGTCTGACATTTCCCCCTTGTCCAGGGACCCTTCTTGTTACACCCATTACAGCCAGTCTGGGTTATTAGGGCAGTGGCCTCCTTCCCCTCTTACACCCCTAGAGCACCCAGAGAGCAGACCACCAGAGAGAGAAAGCCTAAATCCTACTCAGAGTTCTTCAGTGGCATCCATACCACTAAATAGCCTGTAAGCCCCTCCCTCCCATGCCCCTCACAGCACCTCCAGTCCTGTAGCCTGTGAGCCTGGCTTAGTTAGCTGCAACCATGTGGTCCTTATTGAGTGCACCAGTCACCCTCCCACCCAAAGCCTTGCACTTGCTATGGCTTCCGCCCAGGTACTTTCCCTGCCTGAAGTAGTCTCTCCTCCCCCACCATAGCTGTCCTTGCCTGTTTACAGGCTTCATTTGTTTTTGCACTGAGCACACTATCTGAAACTTTTGTTTTCTTAGTATGGTTTGCTTTCCCACAAGGAAAATAGCAGGGTCTTTGACTTGTCTGTCTCCAGAGCCCTGGTCAGTGCCTTGCAGGTGCTCATCAAATTCTTGCAGAAATATTTCTGCGTTTAGGGACTTAGTCTTCTTTATAAGTTGATGTTATGCTTTTATTACCTAGAGACCCTGAGATATGGCGTTTGGCCTGCTTGAAAGTTTGGGGCAGAAGCTGTATTAAGCTTGTTCCATACACATCCTGGAGAGAGATGTTTTTAGAAAGGCCCCGTGTTCGGTTTGATGGTAAGTTGAACTCTTCAGAACTTAGGAGAAATAGTAGTCTAGCTTGTTGATTTTGATAAGTACACAGTCTTAACTTTCTTTAACAGATCTAAATACTCTAATCATACTTAAAGGAAACCACAATAAAAATAAAGCTGGAAACATGTTAGCTGATTTTAACTGTAAAAAAAAAAAACTAAAAAACCTCAAAACTTTCTTTTTATAGGAGTGTATATCAGTAAAACGACATATATTCGTCAAGGGGAACAGTCTCTTGATGGTTTCTATAGAGCCTGGCACCAAGTGGAATATTACAGGTACAACTGTAGTAAACTGAGTGAGTGAAAAATTCTCTCTCTCCAAGTACTAGTTCATTAGTTACTGGGCGGCTGTTGTTTGTGGCCTTCGCATTTATCCACAAAATGACCCTCAGTATTTTTATCCAGTTTGGTAACAGGAACTGCACTCAAAGAACCAAGAGGTTAATACAAATTATTTAATTCCTCCTAGCTTCTAAATTGAAGAATCCCTTTATATTTTAGTGCTCTTCCTTCTTTTTTTGCTTTTGGTAGGATTCATTTGCCTTTTCATTGAGCTGGTGCTCTATCATTTAGCCTTACTGTCCATCAGATGTTACTGGCCTTGAGAAACAAGGAGATATGTGAACTACTGTGTATGATCATTAGGTCTTACTCTTGACCTCCATTAGTGCTTTAGGAAAAAAACAAAACACAGTTTTAACGGAGGTATATTTATTTTTATTCAGGAATCAAACAAAGTTCGACAGTTCCCTCTAAGAAAAATAACAGACTGTTTTCACTTTTTTCACTGGCCTCATGGGTTGCCAGTGGTGTTTGTTTTAATGATGTTTTGCCGGTTTTTTGGCCCATGGTATTTCTGATTTGATTTCACAGCAGTGAACAGGTTTAGGTGCCAGGAAACAAGGACATATTTTATACTGTGTGTGTGTGTGTGTGTGTGTGGTGTTTTTTGGTGTTCTTTTTCTTTTTACACAGGTACATAAGATTCTTCCCTGATGGCCTTGTGATGGTGTTGACAACCCCCGAGGAGCCCCAGTCCATTGTTCCTCGCTTAAGAACTAGGAATACCAGGTAATATTTTTCTGTAGTTGTCTGTCCAGTTCACATTTTCTGTGGTTACTTGAAGGTTAATGTAATCCAGTGCTTCCTTAACTTAGTACTGGCTGATGAAAACAGCACTCTGCAGGGACCCTTAGGTTAAACACCAGTGCCTGGGTGTCTCTGCCTAAGGAGTGTTCTTCAGTAGGTCTTGGAACCCTTGAAAACTAGGTTTACTCACATCCTGGCTGATTCTTCTTGGGCAAGCTGAGTAACCACTGTTAGAACCCATTACTTCCTAGATTATTTAAATACATGGAACAACTGATTAATAGACTTGGACTTAAATTGTACTTTTTAATTTTTAGAACTGATGCAATTCTATTGGGTCATTATCGCTTATCACAAGATACAGACAATCAGACCAAAGTATTTGCTGTGATAACTAAGAAAAAAGAAGAGGTGAGTATGTGATTGAAATTAAAGGTTCTCTGTTTATTTCAGTACTTACTTACTCAAGCATTCTTGATTAGAAAGGATAAGAAAATACTGTTTCATAATGTATACTGTTACACAAAATGTATGTTGACTTAAAACATCTCTCTGAAGAGAGCTGGAGGGTTTTCTGAAGTGTGGGGGTTTTTTTAATTGGATCAGCTTGTTTTTCTCTGATTTCTTTTTCTGGTCTAGGTTTTTTACGTTAGAAAAAGTAAAGCCAAAATGTGCTACGAAATAACTAGTGAAATTATACCTGAGTATGTTTTTTAGATATCCCTATTTTGAATCATAAGGGATTTCCTTTCTAAGTTAGCTTATATAGATAATTTTTTCTCAAGGATGTTCTTACAGAGAATTTCAGTTTCTACTGGAAATAAGCTAAAGTAAGATAATTTCCTTCTTCCTGTTCTTACAAAAGGAAAAAAAATGCCAAGCAAATATCATTGAATTATTATATTCCAGAATATTTTTAACTCTAACACATTGAGGGCCTAATTTTTTTTCCCACAACTTTTCTTTGTATGTGGTTTTTTTTTTTTCTTTTTAAGATTTTATTTATTTATTTGAAAGACAGAAATCACAAGTAGGCAGAGAGGCAGGCAGAGAGAGGTGGGGAGGCAGGCTCTTGCCGAGCAGAGGGCCTGATGCGGGGCTCGATCCCCTGGGATCATGACCTGAGCTGAAGGAGAGGCTTTAACCCACTGAACCACCCAGGCGCCCCTGTATGTGTTTTTCAATCCTGGTTTTAAAAATGGGTACCCAAGGAGTCAGTTGTGATGTAGTTGGAATAAATACTTGCCCAATTTTTTTTTTTTTAAGATTTTGTTTATTTGACAGAGAGAGATCACAAGTAGGCAGAGAGGCAGGCAGAGAGAAGAGGGAAGCAGGCTTCCTTCTGATCAGAGAGCCCAATGCAGGGGTCGATCGCAGGACCCTGAGATCATGACCTGAGCTGAAGGCAGAGGCTTAAACTGAGCCACCCAAGTGCCCCTTGCCCAATACTTTTATAATTAATATGGTTTTCAGAAGTTTCCCTTGTATCAGATCCTCCTCTCTTTCCTGGCATCATGTGTTAGTTAGGGCAGGGTTTCTTTGGGGTTCCTTCACCTTGTGGCCGCTGGTGGCTGGCTTCTCTGCCTGCCTCAGGTAGGCTCTGGGGATCTGGGGCAGCTCTCTAAGGGGCAGAGGTAGGTGCTGTGGCGGTGGCTTTGGCCATGAGTTTCCTGAGATCAGAACTGGGGAGTTGTGAGGCCCTTATGTAGGTCTTATCTTATAAAAGAGTTTAGGGACTCCTATGTTGAATACCAGTTCTCTCTTCAGAATATGGTAATAGTGAAACTATGGATAGTGTAGGCATTCTTGTGTTGTTAGGACCAGTATTTGCAAAAGCGTGATTCTAATGAACCTTCATTAGTGTTTCTTCATTGACTCTTTTACTGTTGTTTCTGCTCCATGCTGCTTCTGCATCTTTCACCAATTTATCACTTTGCCTCTTTAAAAATTCCCGTATTTTCAGTAGAAGGAAATACTAGGCTTACATGGAAAAGGCAGAAGTTTTCATTTTCAGCTCTGCAACTGCTGTGTAGTTTCGGTTGTCTTGTCTGATCTCCTGGGGTCTTCATTTTTTCAGCCGTTAAACAGCAGTGTACAATCATACTTAACACTTGGGGTGGTTGTGTTGAGTAACTGAGCCGATGAAGGAGAGAAAAGCTTATTTTTAGAGTTCTTACCGTTTTTCAGGGCACTCATCCACCTTTTCATTTGATACCCAAGACCCCCCCTACTGTGTGCAGAGAAGAGGTTACTTTTACTTTACCCTTGCATGGTAGGTGCCTGTCGTAGTTCTATGTATCACTGAGGGGGGTGTTCACGATAGCTCACACACTTTTTCTTCTACAGAAACCACTTGACTACAAATACAGATATTTCCGTCGCGTCCCCGTACAGGAAGCAGATCAGAGTTTTCATGTGGGACTCCAGCTGTGTTCCAGTGGCCACCAGAGATTCAACAAACTCATCTGGATCCATCATTCTTGTCACGTCACGTACAGGTAGGTGAATGTAGTACGGATGCCAAAGCTGCACAATAAATGTGTACTTCCTGTCAGGCTCAGCAAACTCTCTGATTTGAAAGCCCTCAGCGTTAACGTGCTGTTCTAAAACCACTTTATGTTCCGTGACATTACATTACAGAGTATTACACGGCCCCTGTAGATGCCTCCAGAGTTTGCTGGGCTCTAGGTAGAGAGCTGTCAGTGTGATAGTGGCACCACAGAGACGTCCCTGGCCAACGACCCTCTTTTCTAGAGGAGTCTGTCAGGCACGCGAAAGGGGACCAGGAGGTGGCGCTCTCCCCAGCGGCCTTGGGAATAGGCATGGGAACAGGTGCCTCCACTTTGGAATTAGAATGGTACTCAGTCACCTTTAAGCTGTTACCTCCTCCTTGACTTACTCAAGGCACTTTTAAAACCTCAAATCTTTTTTCTTCTCCTGTGTTCACTCTTACCATTTTTTTAAAAGTTTTATCTCTAGTTGGTTTACCCTCTGGGATTATACACTGATTTTAATAAAATTGTAGCAAGGAGGTAAGTCTTGTAAAAGGATGTCACATATTCCAAAGCCAAATCTGTTAGGTGGTTCCTATTTAAAGCTTTTTGTGTTAGGATTTACCTGTAAGGAGTAATTAAGGAACACAAGAATGTGTGTGAGAAAGGAGCAGAACAGACGTAAGTGAAACATCAATTTGTGTGGATAGTGAGGTTTGCTGTTGTTAGGTTTGAAAGAATATTGGTGTGTGGTCGATGGCTCTTGCTTCCAAAATGGAATCCAGAATCCTTGGAGACAAATTTTTTTAAAATTTTTTCTTACTTGGAGACAAATTTTGAGGTCACCTTCTATTAACCTACTTCACAACCTTAGCCACAGGGTTGAAAACTTTCTGTGGCCTATTTCCACACTTTCCCCACTCGTATGAAAGGTCCTGAGAACTGAGAAAGCATTTTTTTTTTCCATTCTTACCTAGCAATCATATATCTCCTTTTTGTTCCTCTCAGTAAACCATGCAGTGGAATGTTCTGTTTTCTTCTCATAGAAAGAAACCAAACCCAGCATAGTACCAAATAAATAGAAAGCATCATGTTTTAGGAGAAAAAAGGACATTATTATAGGTGTCACTTGTAACTGCTAATGCTCACATTGATTTCCTTACTATATGTATTAAGTTACTTGAATATTCTGCCTTTCTATTTATTCCTTTGTGAGACAAAAATAAAAGGCTGTAGTAGTAGTATTATCTGCTTCCCCTCTTTCCCCACTGGGATGATGCTGTTGATCATACAAATATTAAGTCACTAAATTCTATTCTAGGATTATAATTCTTCTTAAATTACATTTTAACAAGATCCTTAAAATATCTGTAGCTTTTTATTTAGCATCCCTAAGGAATCTGTTCAAAGGATGTAATTAAAAATCACATTTTTAAAAAAAGATTTTATTTGAGAGAGGGGTAGAGAGCAGAGGTGGGCAGAGGGGGAGGGACAAGCAGAATCCCCTCTGAGCAGCTTATCACATTATTTTTAATTACCAAACAATGAAAACAACATATATCTCCAACAGAAGGGGAATTATTGGGATACCTGGGTAGCTCAGTTGGTTTAAGCGTCTGCTTTCAGCTCAGGTCATGATCCTGGGATTGAAACCCACATCAGGCTCCTCATTCAGTGGGGAGTCTCCTTGTCTCTCTCCCTCTGCCCTTCCTCCTGCTTGTGCTCAAATCTTTTTTAAAAAGGAGGGAATTATTAAGGAAATTGTGGTATAGGCAGACAGTGAAAAATTATGCAATGGCTTCTGAAGAGTATTTAATAATGTAGGAAAATGTATATGTCAGAATGCTAAATGAAAAGCAAGATTACTGATAGTAATATGATACTGATAATAATTACTGATAGTAAACATAGATACCCACCTCCTTGCTCAGTTAAGAGATAATCAAGGACAACTTTGGCTAGAGAGTCCAAGGGTCTTTGTGGTGCTGCTTTGCTTTAGCAGCAGATTTTGCAATAATTTTGAGAATTGGTCATAGCCTCATTTATATGTATCCCTAACCAAGGAAATTGGGACCTAGGAAAAGGAGTGAATCTGAATCGTAAATGTTTCCTTTTTAATTCAACAATGTAAATTTAGGAGATTCGACCAATGATGAGCTATTATTTTGCTTGTGAAAAGTTAGAAGAACAGTTAGATTTTCTCCTAGCCTGAAATAAAAGATTGTTTTAAATTCCAGAAGTTATGCCCCTCCCACACCCTTTGCAGTGGCCTGGGAGATACAGATGAGAGTGTTATCTTTCCAGGCCAATGCCAGAGGGAAGGAGAGGAAGAGAGAAAGGGCTTATGTTTATTTAGTGTAAGAAGTCCATCTGTCATCCCGGGTGGAAGCAGACTGCCTTGAAGTCCGCTGCTTCTGCTCCTCGCCTTGATGTGTGGAGGTCTCTAGCATCTATATAGGACTAGGTGTCAGCTGAAGCCTTCTCTGTGTGTTGTGTATCCAGGGCTTCAGTGTCGGTGGTCAGGAGCACCTGGAAAGGTCCTTTTCCAGTGGGGCTGGAGGGTGGTTTTCCCCTGGCAATGTTTATACAGTCACCAGACTCTAGACTGTGATAACAGGTTTTTTTTTAATTGGGATCCAGGAAATCTTCTTGAATCTATGGATGACAGGCTTGAGCACAAGACATTAGAGACTTACTAATGCTGGTTACACGAGCATGAGATGACAAGGGATCAGAAGGTTGTGTGCTAATACAATTCCAAGAGGTTTGTAAGGTTTTCGTTGAGACTCATGTGATTTGTTCAGTGAAATGGCTGCCTTGGTCCCTGGAGATAGTGGAAATATATCCCCAGTGGGAAACACAGTTTTAAGTCTTTTTTTCTTTTTTGGTTAGTTTTTATTGTGTGGACATCAGTCTTCCAGTAGGGGAAATCTCAACCCATCTAGAAGACATAGATAAAAGAGCAAGAACCATTATCACCCATCCATACTAAGTGGCAGTTGAATGAAGTTCAGCTGCAAGTGTTCAAAGGATCCAGAGGGCAGATGTTGGAGGCCTCTGGGAACAAAAATACGTTATGGGGGTGGGGCATGGTGAGTGGTAGTGACAGAACAGGTCCGACATTAATGGCAGAGTGTTTGTATTTTCATAAAAGTCTATCAGTGTCTGTTTATAACTTGAGTCTTTGTCAATGTGCTGTGGTGGGTGAAGGAATGCACAAATTAAAATGTGGGATTTACCAGGGAGCCAGGAAGAACTGGGCCAAATTGGGTTTCCGTAAGTGTGTGTTTAATTTGCAGTCAGTGCTCACTCATTTCACTTTCCTCAGTTTAGAAGCAGGCTGTTGGCAAGTCTGCTGATGGGGGGCCATGTTTGTAGACGCAGGGTGCCACTTGTGCCACAGAGAAGGCTTAGTATTCACTTACAGGGAATAAGCCTCATTAGTTTAACAGGTCCTTTGGAAGTTTGCCAACATTTTTTAAAAAGGTTTTAAAGCATTTGCCTTAAAAGTAGGATTACAGATTGTTATGAAACTGCAGTCTTATCAAAACCAGACAAACGTTCAAGAAGACTTTGTTTTCTTGATTTTGTAGCATCTTTTTTTGTACTGAAACTCATTTTTAGGGGCACCTGGGTAGCTCAGTGGGTTGGGGCCTCTGCCTTCGGCTCAGGTCATGATCCCAGAGTCCTGGGATCGAGCCCCACGTCGGGCTCTCTGCTCAGCGGGGAGCCTGTTCCCCGCGCCCCCCCCCCCGCTTCTCTGCCTACTTGTGATCTCTGTCAAATAAATAAATGAAATCTTTAAAAAAAAGAAAAAAGAAACTCATTTTAAAAAAATATATTTAAATCTTACCTTGCCTGACCACACATTAAATTCCTTTTCAAAGTTTGTTTCCACAAACCTTTTACAACCTCTTTTCTACATCCCAATTTTGTTTTTGCTTTTTTTCTTTTTTCCTTTAACAACCAGCTTTATTTTAGGACAAACCTACTTTCTTTTTCCTTAGTGAAAAAGTATATGTCTTTTTCTCATACCTTATTTTATGAAAAACATATCCTACTTTCCTGGCATACAAAGATTAGAATTCTTAACCCTTAGAAACCTTAATTTCTAATGAAAACTAAGAAATGAGCAATTTTGAACTGTTACACTAGCGTTTTTTTAAAAATTTGCGTACTTAGGAATACATTTTAAAATTTCTCGAAGCGTGCGCTGTTTTACATGTTTCAGTGTAGAGTTAGCATTTTTAAATCTTTTAGTTTATCTGTAGTATGAAGCCAAAAGTAGATAAAGTACTAAAATGTTAATAAACATAGGTTTATCTTATTTGGAAATGATTTAGATATTTAATGCATTTAACTTAATTCATCATTTAACCTAACTCAGTTTAAGGTTTGAGGCTATTAAAAAAAGGTTGGGAAAACTAAGTAGACAGATATTGCCGAAAATCTCATTTATAAACTTTTGCTTAATTTTATTTGTCCTGAATTATGTTTAGATTACTACAAACACTTTGTCTAATGTGTTAGACAAAGTCAGCCATTCTCCTAAGCTATTATGTTTTGTGTGTACACATCTTAGAGAATGTGAATTTATATGGCTAGTAAACTCAGGTAGAATATTTAATGTTGATGACTAAAACCATGTCTGTTTTAATTAAACCATCAGCTATAATCTAGCTTTTATATCAAATATTTTACTGGATCACATGCACTTAACCATTTGGGTTAGTCTCTGACTTTGATTTTCAGAATGCCCACCCAATATAGGCACTTGCCTTCAAACCCACTAAATAGAGCTTTTACAAATTCGCTTTAGCGATACCATCAAGAAGTAGAAAGTACCACATAACTAACACACATGTATAGACACATGTGAACAGACTGACTCAGAGGCCTTATTGCTGGTTTTGAAAATCCTGCCCTAAAATAAATACAGGATTTTTCAAAGTCGGATGTGAGTTTGTTTTCCTGGTAGGCTGAATATGTTGAGGTTACCTGGCTACATGGGTAAAGGTTTTCTTTATATACATCAAGTTCCAAATGACTTTGCCCATTTTGTTTTTTCTTAATAAGAATCATCTCCTTAAGTTTGCATTTTAAAGAGGTGGACTAAGGAATTCTTGGAGAAGACCAGGTAGAACATTGAACATTTAGATTTAAAAAGCACAGGAAAAAATACAGGCTTCTTCTACAAGAAATTTGGTTTCCTAAGGCCAGTAATGTACAAGCTCTCTGAGATGAGCTGGGGACATTTTTGGGATTGGTAAAGGAATAGGGGAATTTTCGGTTGCCTGGAGAGCTGCATTTCTAGTTTGTAAAGATGTGTAACATAAGGACGACTGCTTTCAGTTCAGTCCAAAGAACTGGATTGTTCAACTTACGTGGCATCAGAGGTTGCTGCAGCTGTCCAACTGTAGTATCCTCAGTTTGCTTTTTTTCCCCTCTGGGTACATCATTCTAACTTTACGTATTCTTGGCAGTATTGAATAGCTTCTATTGGGTAAAAAAGATGGATCAGCAAGGAGGGTACAGAGGATATCAACTTTGCCAAATCTAGAATCACTCACAATGATGGCCAAAAGAAAGAACCAACATCCTGCCTGTCCCAAGCAGGCAGAAAGCCAAGCCCAGTTGTGCAAAACCAGATAAACAGCAAAGACAGTAGCTGTCCCTGGGAGAGAAGGGATCACTAACCAGTGGGCCTAGATTTAGAAGGGAAGGACAGTGTGATTTTATTTGCTCTTTGACTCGGCAGGCAGAGATTTGGAACAGCAGACTCTGGTAAGAATTTTCACCTTTTGCTGGCTTCTGCCAGTTTTCCCAGGATCCCCTCAGCACCATCTGGTATCTGCTGGTTTCCCCTTGACGGTCTAAGGAATGATGTAGCAGTTTATCAGAAAATCCTTCAGCTTTGTCAGCTCTGGGAGGGGCTCATATGAGGGCCCTGCTTAGGAGGTAGATAATAGGGTGTCTGTAAGGCCTCTAACTTGGCAGAATTTTGTTGATGTTTATGTAGTCTTTTAAAATTCAGATGAGAACGAGTACTCAGTCTTACAGTCTTGTTATAGGTACCTACGTTTTTCTCTTTTTAATTTTTAATTTTGCAATAAAACCTTTCAGTGAAACTGTTTTTGGAATTGTGTGTGTGTGTATGTGTGTTTGGAATTTTGAAACCTTTTGGAGGCGTCTGCATGCCACATGAAATGGGTATCCTGTTCTGTTTAATTGGGAACCCGTGCTTTCAGGTCTCCTCCTTAAATGATCTTACCTAATTCGAACGTTCCACATAACGGCCATTGTACTTCTGAGGGCTCCAGCAGGTTGGTAAGACGCTAGTCACAGAGTCAACCCACATCAGTCTATTTTGGGACCTGGTGGTTACCAAGCCGAGTTCCTCAGGACACAAAACAAGCTTAGGAAGATTTTGTCATTTTTTTTTCTTTGAAGATTTTTATTTATTTATTTGACAGAGATCACAAGTAGACAGAAAGGCAGGCAGAGAGGGAGAGGGGAAAGCAGGCTCCCTGCCTAGCAGAGAGCCCGATGCAGGGCTCGATCCCAGGACCCTGGGATCACGACTTGAGCTGAAGGCAGAGGCTTAACCCACTGAGCCACCCAGGTGCCCCAGATTTTGTCATTTTTGCTAGATATCTGAAACGTCTGGGACTGTAGTTCTTAGACATGAAATAAGCAGGTATGCCAG
>ML111038.1:15036-32871 GCA_003697995.1 Taxidea taxus jeffersonii
AGGTGGCATACTTGACCCTTCAGAATTTAGGGATCCTCTGAGCTAAATGAACACCTGAAAGGGATGTGCCATGGGCCTGGGGGTGCTGCATGTTTCCCAGGGTACCTCATGCTTGGAAAGTTTCTGGAGATTGTGAAACAGGTTAGCCTGGCACTAGGTCACCTACCAATCAACTTACCCCATCCCAGCAGTCTTCTTGAGGTTTTGAGCACTTGTAACAGGCTTTAAATGCTCGACCCATCCTCACCAATTCTTGCAGCTTTTTGGCCTCCAAGATCCCCACTAGCAATAGGCTGTATAAGCTGTCCTGCCCTGTAAAGGGACACCACGTAGCTGGGGAGCCCAAGTGTCAGCAATGATGACAAAGAACCCATAACTGAGAGGAACTTACCCACGGCCCTCAGAATGGTGAGAAAGAGTGAACTCCAAAGGTTCACAGGTACCACGGCTATTTCTTGTCCCCAGGCGCTGTCACAAGTTCACTTTGGATCCTGTTGTTGCCACCAATCTGTTAAGTGACAAAAATTCAACCAAGTAAATTTTAATTGTCTTATTGGCTTTATTAAACAAGTCCTGAATTGGGCAGCATCCCATCTAAAGGGTACAGAGGGGAGCTCAGAGGAGTTGCACAAACTTGGAAGGTTTTTATAAAAGGAGGGTAGGGGCAGGAAGGATTGGTTGTTCCAGGCAGTGCTGCTTTCCCTCAGAGGAGCAGGGAGTCGTACCATGCAGGCTACCTCATCTTCCTTTGCGGGGTGGAGAGGGCCCATGTGGCAGACAAATGGGC
Organism: Taxidea taxus jeffersonii; assembly: GCA_003697995.1. Taxonomy (NCBI): domain Eukaryota; kingdom Metazoa; phylum Chordata; class Mammalia; order Carnivora; family Mustelidae; genus Taxidea; species Taxidea taxus. The sequence goes on from ML111038.1 coordinate 15,824, forward strand.
GCCCATCAGAAGATTGCCGACTGATTTGAGACTGCATTTAGATTAGGCATTGGGCCCTGGTTTGGGAACTTGGTCTAAGTGACACAATTTTGGGCCTGCGGTTTTCTCTTACCGTGCTGCTATCATTTTTAGTTTACTGAGATGAATTCAAAATAAAAAAGACTAAAGCGTAAGATAAGCTCTCCCCTATAAATATGTAAGGATTTTAAATGAGTTGAAACTTCCTTGTAACTGGTAATTTTGTGCTTTCTTTCCAGATCAACTGGTGAGACTGCGGTTACTGCTTTTGAGATTGACAAGATGTACACCCCCTTGTTCTTTGCCAGAGTGAGGAGCTACACTGCTTTCTCAGAGAGGCCTCTGTAGGGCCTCGCATCCAGTCCTCTGTCACTGTTGCATGAATAAAAGTATATAGAGCAAGAGCACCTAAGTTATAAATGTACATATATATATATGGAACTGGAACTTATTTTACATTGTTAGAGTTCTTTTAAGAAGAGTATAAATTGATTATTTTTTTTATTTAAAAGGGATAGTTGATACTTGGGGTATTTTGTTTCAAAATTAAGAAGTTGAGATTACAAGTTGTTCAGGCACATTTATGTTGTGAAGAATCTTCAGATGAGCTTTAAATCATGTCCTTTTTCAAGAGGATTTCTGAGCAGAATTCTGTCCCACAAGTCTCCTTCCGCCTGACCGTCCTGGTGTTTAATTGCTTCAGGGGAGGGCTCCCCTGGGTCAGCATTTCTCTCACGCATGACATAGTGTCTTTGCACTAAAGGCTCAAAATGTGAAAACTTGTTCTTAATTTGTTTGAAACTGTTTGACCAATAAAAATAATAAACATTTCTTTCAACAAAATACCTTTGGATGGCCTTCCTTACACGTCAGAGTCATAAACAGCTCTGTGGTAGCCTGTAAGAGCTTAGGAACCTGCCTCCTTTCCATCCGTGCTCTCTGCAGCCGCAGACTGTAGATCTCCGCACTCCAGCCGAGAGCCCTTCAACAAACTCAGCTGGGCATCTCTGCTCCTCAAAGAACACAGCAGACGGGGGCGCCTGGGTGGCTCGGTGGGTTAAGCCTCTGCCTTCAGCTCAGGTCATGATCCCAGGGTCCTGGGATCGAGCCCCGCATCGGGCTCTCTGCTCAGCGGGGAGCCTGCTTCCTCCTCTCTCTCTCTCTCTGCCTGCTTCTCTGCCTACTTGTGATCTCTATCAAGTAAATTAAAAAAAAATTAAATTAAAAAAAAAAAACCAGGGCGCCTGGGTGGCTCAGTGGGTTAATGCCTCTGCCTTCGGCTTGGGTCGTGATCTCAGGGTCCTGGGATCGAGCCCCACATTGGGCTCTCTGCTCAGTGGGGAGCCTGCTTCCTCCTCTCTCTGCCTGCCTCTCTGCCTGCTTGTGATCTCTGTCTGTCAAATAAATAAAGTCTTAAAAAAAAAAAACACACAGCAGAAGATCAAGTCAACCCAGTCCCCACTCTATCCAGGATTCAAACAGGGAGAGCGCCAGGCCCTGAGTGTGCTGTGTTACCTCCCTAGTGACGATGCCATTGCTGTGTGGTCTCAGAGTTGGTGCTGGGCAGCCAACACCAGAGTCATCTCTCTCCGTAGTGATTCAAACACAGCTAGAGTCAAAGATGCACACACTTATAGAAATCAGCAGCTGCAGCCACAGCTGCTTTCAAGTTCATGTGGACATTAAAAGATGCCTCCTAAAGTTCCTGCAATTCCATATGGGAAAGGTCTTTTTAAAAACTAACACATGTTGGGGCGCCTGGGTGGCTCAGTGGGTTAAGCTGCTGCCTTCGGCTCAGGTCATGATCTCAGGGTCCTGGGATGGAGTCCCACATCGGGCTCTCTGCTCAGCAGGGAGCCTGCTTCCTCCTCTCTCTACCTACTTGTGATCTCTCTCTGTCAAATAAATAAAATCTTAAAAAAAAAACACTAACGCATGTTATGTTTAAGGTGAAAACCAAACATCCAGAGTGTGTTTGAAAAGGAGAGACTCCTACTTCAGCTGGCTTTTTGTAGTCATCTGAGAAATGGGTGTTTCCCTCAAGTTAGGCTTTTTGCTTTCCTCCCTGTTGTCTAAGATAAGACAGCAAATGTGACCAGTAGTTTTGATATGCAAGTTAAAAGGACATCTGATTAGCACCTTGTCAAATACAGCTGGAAAAGTATTTCCTAAGGAGAGTGGGAGTCGAAGATTTTCTTGTTTGGCCACCATGCCTGCCTTAGTCAATACCTGCTGCACACAGCCAGTGGGTACCAAGTTCAAAGCTTTCCTTGTGCCCGCTAAAGCAACTCTTACATCTTTAGCTTGAAGCTGAAAGTATTTTTAAAACTGTTTTCTGTACAGATTTTAAAATTTTATTTTTAAATATTAATTTTAGAGTGCAGGGGAGAGGGTCAGAGGTCAGAGGGAGAGAGAAAATCAAGCTGACCCAGAGCTGAGCACAGACCCTGATGGGGGTGCTCTATCTCATGACCCTGATCATGGCCTGAGCCGAAACCAAGTCAGACACTTAACTGACTGAACCGTGCAGGTGCCTGCCCAGCACATTCAGCTTGTTAATACAAAAGCAATATGCATTTATTTTGAGAATATTAGAATATACAGAAAATCAAAAAGTATCCGAAGACACACCCAAAGATAACTAACCAGAAGAAAGTTTTGCCATGTAGCCTTTTTCTACTGTTCTCTGCAAATCCTGCCACAGAGACTTTTAACTTCAGGAATGTCCTTCCTTTGCTCTATTTGGACATTACAGAAGCCAGCAAGTACCAGGGGAAGCTGACAGAGCAGTAGGTACAATCACTCCTAAAAAATCCACGAAATATTTTCAAGAACTTGCATTTCGGCTCCTGCCTGAACTGCTCAGCTGTCCTCACGGGGACTCTGGCCTAAGCACTAACCCTGGATTCAGCTTCTCTTGCTGCTGCATTTCCTTCACAAACCCCCTTCTTACACCATGGTGGAGGGCAAGGTAGAAGGGCTCGGGGCTGTTGGGGACTCTCCCTCCCCGGGACTAGATAGCCAGATCTGGTGGCAACCAACACTGCGCTGCCACCTGGTGGCAACGCTCCACCTACTTCGCCAGCACCCCATGTGATTCTGTGTGCTCCCCCAAATTCCCCTGCCTGCTGAAAGCGACTCCTGCCATGGGGAGAGGGAGAAAACTCAATCTGCCAGTGCACCCCCAGTCCCAGAGGCAGAGCCTCTTAGCTGGCTGAGCAGGGAGTAAGCCCCGCTGCTTGGTGCTCTGGTAACTTCAGCTGCAAGATCAATGTGGTCTGACTGCCGGCCCTGCCCATTAGTGTGAGCCTCTGTTGAGCACAGGGAGAAAGCACTGCCCTTCCAAGGTCCCACAGCTACAGCAGAAAGGCTGATTTACACACCTCATCTGACTGCTGATCCCATCCACCTTCAAGCCCCAAACTGGTATTAGGCCCCGCAACAGCGCAGGGTCCAAACCCAGTGCCATGTGCCCACAGCAGGCATAGCAGGTCATTGCTGCTGACTAGGGGAAGGCAAACACACCTCAGCCGCACAGCGGAGCACATGCAGCCTCCCCAGGGACACTCCTGGAGCAGCTGATTCTGGTGCCCAGGGGGCACTGCATTCCAGGACACCACAGGACACAAGGCCAGTACTTTCAAGACCAGGGACGTAGCTGACCTCCCTAATCTATAGAAACAAACACAGAGACTAAGACAAAGTGAAGACACAGAGGAATATGTCCCAAATGAAAACAGAAAAATCACAGCAAAAATGGAACAGAGAAGCACTATGCCTGATTAAAAAAAAAATTTTTTTTTTCAAAGTAATGGAGCACCTGAGTGGCTCAGCCATTCATTTAACCATCTGCCTTCAGTTCAGGTCATGATCTCTGGTCCTGGGCTCGAGCCCTACTTTGGGCTTCCTGCTCAACAGGGAATCTGTTCTCTCTCTCTTTCTTTCTCTCTCTCCCCCTCCCCACCACTCATTCTCCCTCTCTCAAAAAAAAAAAAAACCAAAAAAAAAAAAAAAAATCAAAGTAATGGCCATAAAGATACTCACTAGAGTTGAGAAAAGAGTGGACAGGGGCACTTGGGTGACTCAGTTGGTTAAGCATCTGCCTTTGGCTCATGTCATGATCCTGGAGTCCTGGGATTGAGCCCTGCATCAGGCTCCCTGCTCAGCAGGAAGCCTACTCTCCCTCCCTCTCTTTCTGCCTACCCCCATCGCTTGTGCTCTCTCTCTCTCTCACTCTTAAAAAAAAAAAAAAAAATTTAGCAAATTTACTTGAAGAAATAATAACTGAAAACCTCCCTAAATGTGGGGAAGGAAACAGACATCCAGGTCTAGGAAGCACAGAGAGCCCCCTTATAAGATGAACCCAGGAGCTCCACACCAAGACACATGATAATTTAAGTGGCAAAAAGTAATGATAAAGAATGTCAAAAGCAACAAGAAAAAGAAAAAAAGATATACAAGAGAAACCCCATAAAGCTATCAGCTTTTTTTTTTTTCCTCAACAGAAACTTTTAATGTATCATGCCAATCCCTTCTGGCCTACGAAGTGCTGAAATGAAAAAAGCCTATAACCAAGAATACTCTATCCAGCAGGTCATCACTTAGAACAGGAGCGATAAAGAACTTCCCAGACAAACAGAAGTTAAAGGAATACATCATCACTAAAGCATCCTGATAAGAAACATTAAAGGGAATTCTTTGACTGGAAAGAAAAGGCCCTAACCAGAAGAAAATTATGAAAGGAAAACATTTTACTGGTAAAAACAAGCATATAGAAAAGGTAGTAGATAAAAAAAAAAAAAAGAAAAGGTAGCAGATAAATCACTTGAAAAGCCAATATGGAGGTTAAAACAAAGACTAGTAAAATTAATTACTTCTACAGCATTCACTCAAGGGATACACAAAATAAAAATGTAGAATATGATATCATACACATAAAAAGTAGGGGTGGGAATAAAAATTTAATAATTTTAGAGTGTGCTCAAACTTAAGAGATCAACTTTATATATAATTGCTGTAAACATGAGACATTACATATGAATGAAAAGATAACCACAAATCAAACCATGTAATGGATACACACATATACAAAAGAAAAAGGAATTCAAGCATAACACTATAGAGAGCCATCAAACTATGAAAGAGCAAGAGAAGAAGAAAAACAACCAACACAATGAACAAAATGGCAATAAGTACATACTTATCAATAATTAAATGTCAAAGGACTAAATGCTCCAATCAAAATGACTGGGAAAAAAAAGACCCATCTATATGTTGCCTATAAGAGATTCACTTTAGTGGCGCCTGAAGGGCTTAGTGGGTTAAGGCCTCTGCCTTCAGCTCGGGTAGTGATCCCAGGGTCCTGGGATCGAGCCCCGTGAATCAGGCTCTCTGCTCAGCAGGGAGCCTGCTTCCCTTCCTCTCTCTGCCTGCCTCTCCACCTACTTGTGATCTCTGTCTGTCAAATAAATGAATAAAAGATTCACTTCAGACCTAAAGACACATACAGACAAGAGGAAATATGGAAAGAGATATAGCATGCAAATGGAAGTGGGTCGGGGGTAGGAGTCAATGTAGCAATACTTAGGTCAGACAAAATTACTTTGAAATGGTAACTGTAACAAGAGACAAAGAAAGGCATTACTACATAATGATAAAGAGATCAGTTCAACAACGAGATGTAACAATTGTAAATATCTATGTACCCGGCATTGGAGCACCTAAGTACATAAAAGAAATGTCAACAGACATAAAGGGAGAAACTGACAGTAATACAAAAATAGTAGGGGATTTTTTTCCCCAAAGATTCCATTCATTTATTTGACAGACAGAGATCACAAGCAGGCATAGAGGCAGGCAGAGAGAGAGGGAGGGAAGCAGGCTCCCTGCTGAGCAGAGAGCCCGATGCGGGGCTCGATCCCAGGACCCTGAGATCACGACCTGAGCCGAAGGCAGAGGCCTTAACCCACTGAGCCACCCAGGCGCCCCCAGTAGGGGATTTTTAACACTCCACTTATTTCCATGGATAGATCATCCAGGCAGAAAATCAATAAACATGTCTTTGAAGGACACATTAGACCAGAGGGCCTTAAGAGAGATATATACAGAATATTCCATTAAACCAAATAGAATACCAGTTCTTTTCAAAAGCACATGAAACATTCTCCAGAGTAGGTCACAGGTTGGGCCACAAAACATGTCTTAATAAATTCAAGAAGATTAAAATCCTATTCATCTTTTCACCCAGCATAATGAATCACAAGGAAAAAAAAACCAACAAGCACAAATACATGGAGGCTGAACAACATGCTACTAAACAACTAATGATCAATGAAGAAATAAAAGAGGAAATTTAAAAATAGCTGGTGAAAAATGAAAATGGAAACACAACAGTTCAAAATATTTGGGACACAGTGAAAGCAGTTCTAAGAGGAAAATTTATACTGATACAGGCCTACCTCAAGAAACAAGAAAAACCTTAATCTAACTGCACACCTAAAGGAACAAGAAAGGGGAGAACAAAAAAACCGCAAGGTTAGTAGAAGGAAAGGAGTAATAAAGTTCAGAGCAGAAACATGAAATAGAGACAAGTGAATAAACAAACACAAAACCAAAAGAAACAATCAATGAAACCAAGAGCCAGCCAGCTCTTTGAAAAGATAAATGAAATTGATAAACCTTTAGCCAAATTCATCAAGAAGGAAAAAAAAAGGGAAGAGGACACAAAATCAGAAATGAAAGGGGGAAGGTAAAAACTGACAGAAATACAAAGAATTAAGAGATGACTCTGAAAAATTATATGCTAACAAATTGGACAACCTAGAAGAAATGGATAAATTCCTAGAAGCATACAATCTTCCAAAACAGAATCAGGAAGAAAAAGAAAATCTGAACAGACTGGTTACTAATTAAGAAACTGAATGGGTTATCAAAAATTCCCCAACAACAACAACAACAAAATCCAGGACCAAATGGATCCACAAGTGAATTCTACTAAACATTTAAAGGAGAGTTAACGTATATTCTCCTCAAACTATTACACACACACACACACACACACACACACACACACACACACACGAAGGAAGGAAAACTTCCAAATACATTCTGTGAAGCCAGCATTACTCTGATACCAAAAAGAAAAAAAAAAACACTAAAAGAAGAAGAAGAAGAAAACTACAAACCAATATCCCTAATGAACATGGATGCAAAAATCCTCAGCAAAATATTAGCAAACCACAATCAGCAGTATATTAAAAGGGTATCTTGCATCATGATCAAGTGGAATTTATTCTGGGGATGCAAAGATGGTTCAATAATCTCCAATCAATCAACATGCTACACCACAGCAACAAAACCAAGGATGAAAATCCTATGATCATCTCAATAGATGCAGAAAAAGAATCTAACAAAATTCACTTCTGTTCATCATAAAAACTCTCAACAAAGTAAGTTTAGAGGGAACACAACTCACATAATAAAGGCCACATATAACAAACCCATAGCTAACATCACACTCTACAGTGAAAACTGACAGCTTTTCCTCTAAGACCAGGAGCAAGACAAGGATGTTCACTCTCACTACTTTCATCCATGGCAATCAGACAAGAAAAAGAAATGAGGCATCCAAATTGGCAAGGAAGAAGCAAAACTGTCACCATCTGAAGATGACACAATACTATACACAGAAAATCTAGGCTGTACCACAAAAGTATTAGAATAAATGAATTCAGTAAACTTACAGAATATAAAATTAATATACAGAAATTGGTTGTGTTTTCATATACTGGTATGAAGTAGCAGAAGCAGAATTTATGAAAACAATTTCATTTACAATTGCACCCCAAAGAATAAAATATCTAGGAATAAATTTAACCAAGGAGGTAAAAAACCTGTACTCTGAAACCCATATAGCCTTGGTGAAATAAATTGAAGATGATACAAACAAATGGGAAGATAGCCCATGCTAATGGATTGGAAGAGTTAATATTGTCAGAGTGTCCGTACCAGCCAAAGCAATCTACAGATTCAATGCAATCCCAATCAAAATACCAACAGCATTTTTCACAGAACCAAAGCAAGTAGTCCTAAAATTCATATGGAATCACCAAAGACCCCAAATAGCCAAAGCGATCTTAAGAAAGAAGAACAAAGCTGAAAGTTTCACAACTCCAGATTTTAAGATATACTACAAAGCTGTAGTGATCAAAGCAGTATTGAGCCAGCACAAAAGCAGACACACAGGCCAGTGAAACAGAATAGAGAGCCCAGAAAAAAATGCTTTAATGGTCAATGAATCTACAAGAAAGGAGGCAAGAATACACAATGGGGGAAAAGATAGTCTTTTCAATAAATGGTGCTGGGAAAACTGGACAGCTACATGAAAAGAATGAACCTGGACCACTTCCTCAGAGCACACAAAATTAAAGTCAAATGCATTAAAGACCTCAATGTGACAGGTGCCTGGATGGCTCAGTCAGTTAAGCGTCTGCCTTTGGTTCAGGTCATGATCCTGGAGTCCTGTGATGGAGGCACATGTCGGGCTCTCTGCTCAGTGGGGAGCCTGCTTATCCCTTTGCCTCTGCCTGCCATACTACCCTGCTTGTGTTCTCTCCCTCCTTTCTCTGTCAAATAAATAAAATCTTAAAAAAAAAAAAGACCTCAATGTGAGATATGAAACCATAAAAATCCTAGAAGAAAACAGGCAGTAATTTTTTTGATATCAGCCTTAGCAGTATTTTTCTAGATACATCTCCTTAAACAAGGGGACCAAAAGCAAAAATAAACTATTGAAATTACATCAAACTAAAAAGCTCTTGCACAACAAAGGAATCCATCAACAAAACCAAAAGGCAACCCACTGAGTGGGAGAAGAGCTATGCAAATGGTATATCCAATAAGAGGTTCATATCTAAAATATATAAAGAACTTCTACAACTCAGCACCAAAAAAGCAAGTAATCCTATTAGACAATGGACAGAGGACCTGAATAGACAGTTTTCCAAAGAAGACATCCAGATGGCCAACAGACCTAAGAAAAGATGCTTAACATCACTCATCATCACAGAAATGCAAATCAAAACTACCATGAGTTATCACTTCACACCTGTCAGAATCTAGAATCAAAAAGATAAGAAACAACAAGTGTTGGTGAGGATGTGGAGAAAAAAGGAACACTTGTGCTCTGTTGGTGGGAATGTAAATTGGTGCAGCTACTGTGGAAAACAGCATGGAGGTTTCTCAAAAAATTAACAATAGAAATACCACATGATCCAGTGATTTCGCCTCTGGTATTTACCCAAAGAAAACAAAAATGCTAATTAGAAAAGATACAGGGGCGCCTGGGTGGCTCAGTGGGTTAAGGCCTCTGCTTTCGGCTCAGGTCATGATCCCAGGATCCTGGGATCGAGTCCCGCATCGGGCTCTCTGCCCGGCGGGGGGCCTGCTTCTTCCTCTCTCTCTGCCTGCCTCTCTGCCTACTTGTGATCTTCGTCTGTCAAATAAATAAATAAATAACCTTTAAAAAAAAAAAAAAGGAAAGAAATAGAAAAGATACACACCTTTAGTTTTATTGCAGTATTATTTTTGACAGCCAAGATATGGAAGCAACCCATGTCTGTCAGTGGATGAATGGATAAGGAAGAAATGGTATATACCTATGACAGAATATCATTCAGCCCCAAAAAAGAATGGCTTTTGTCATTTGCCACAACACAGATAAACATGAGGGTATCGCGCTAAGCGAAATAAATCAGACAGAGAAAGAAAAATACCAAGTGATTTCACTCATATTTAGAATCTAAAAAACAATACAAATGAACAACAAAAAACCCAAACCAACTAACCCACCGAGAGACTCTTGAATACAGAGAACAGGGGCACCTGGGTGGCTCAGTCATTAAGCGTCTGCCTTTGGCTCAGGTCATGATCCTGGGGTCCTGGGATGGAACCCTGCACTGGGTTTCCTGCTCAGTGGGGAGCCTGCTTCTCCCTCTTCTGCTCCCCCTGCTTGTGTTTTCTCTCACACTCTCTCCTGCTGTCAAAATGAATAAATAAAATCTTTAAAAAAAAAAATACAGAGAACAAACTGGTGATTGCCAGTGGGGAGAGGGATGGGGGGATGAGAAAAATACACATGGGGGTTAAGAGGTATAAACTTCCAGTTATAAATAATTCATGGAAATGAAAAGTACAGCATTGGGAATATAGTCAGTAATATTATAAGAGTATCACATGGTGACAGATGGTGACTTCACTTACCACGGTGAACACGGAGTATAGAACTGCTGAATCAGTGTTGTACTCCCGAAACTAATACATCAGTGTATATTAATTATACTTCAATAAAAAACTGGAATTATATTGCACAATGCTTTGTAGGTTTGTTTTCCTTACATAGTAACACCACATGCATCTTTTCAATTTATATTCTCTTTTTTCTTTTCTTTTTTTTTTTTAAAGATTTTATTTATTTATTTGTGAGAGAGAGGGAGAGAGAGCGCAAGCACAGGCAGACAGAGTGGCAGGCAGAGGCAGAGGGAGAAGCAGGCTCCCTGCCAAGCAAGGAGCCCGATGTGGGACTCCATCCCAGGACGCTGGGATCATGACCTGAGCCGAAGGCAGCTGCTTAACCAACTGAGCCACCCAGGCGTCCCTATATTCTCTTTTTTCTTAAGTAGGCTCCGTGCCCAGCATGGAGCCCAATGTGTGGCTTGAACGCATGACCCTGCAATCAAGACCTGAGCAGAGATCAAGAGTCGGCCACCCAGGTGCCTCTCAATATATATTCTTTCTGACTACATAGTCCAACTTTAATCTTTTTAGACATTTCTGTTTTTTAACTTTCTAAATGTCTCTGGAATGAACACTGCTGTGGCTAAATCTTAATGTACATTATTGTTAATCTTTCCCTAGGATGTTTCCAAGAAGCAGAAATGCTGGATCAAAGAGGGAATGTTTTTAAACATCTTAACCATTTCTTGTTAAATAACACATGCAGTATAAAAAAATCTGGAAAACAGGTGAGAAGAAAAAAATGTGAATTACCTGTAGTCACCTCACCCAACAAAATCCACTATTTACTTTTGGTGTTAATTGTTCTGGCCTCTGATATACATGTGAGTTTTTTTTCACTCCTGCAGTGAAATGCTTCCAGTTCTGTCTCCTTTAGCTGATGGTCTCATGCTCTGAATTGTACAACCTAGCCAGTCACTTCCCCGGTGGTGGATGCTTTTGGAACAGCTCTAGGTAACTTGACCATGATGCCAATAAATATATGAACTAGGGCTCCCTGGGGCTTCTGAGGCTACAACGTCTAACTGGGACCAGAAGCAGAAGCTGGGACAGTGGGACTGGCCTTAGTCTCACACTGGCCATCCATCAGTCAGTGTGACCAATTATGAGGGCCACTTATATCCAAAAAGGGATTTCCATCTCTGGTTATATATGGTGAATGACACCTTCACATTATCTCCACTCTTCTCTGTGACCCTGCTAAAATGGCAGTAAATAAAGTGCAAATCCCCAAAGACAAGGAGAACAGGAGAGGCACCATCAATGGACAAGAGAGGGTAGAATATGGGAAGTAGATAGCAGAGGGACAAGTGACGTCATGGTTTTGAGCTGGGTTCTGGATGGAAGTGCTAGATCCACGACTCTGTGACCTTGAGCAAGTCACTTAAACTCTCCATGTCCCAACAAGAAATTGGAGGAAAGAACGGTACCTCCCCACAGAATGGAGAGGAAGAAATGACACATTCCTTGTTAATTGCTTAGAACAATGCTTGATGGAGTTGGTGCTTCATCAACAACAGCCATTGCACGTACTCTCATGACTGTTGCTGTTCTGTAGAGACTTGAGACCTCGGCTGGAAGTAGGGGAGGCTGAAGAGAGCAAATAACTCAACTGAACTCCAACTGGAGGCAAGGCACCACACTGAAATGGTAAGACCTGGCAAGAAGGATTCCCAATTAGCCTCCAGAAGTCCAAATGCCAGGTGGATACCTATCAGGCAGGAATGTGGAGACTTCCTCTATGGGAAAATAGCCTCTCCAAATGAAGGCGTCTAGATACTGACACTGAGGTACCTCAACAAAATAGGTTTATCTCTCACTACTCAGTCAACACCCATCGTCCCCCACCACTACCCCCCCAACCCCGCCCAGACAGAGATTCCAGTCAGCATTTAGTGTCTCATTCTTGAATATCAATGGGCAAGCCAGGAAGACCAGACATAGGATAGGGAAGTCTCTAACACAAAAGATAGAGAAGGATGACTACCCAGCTTCTGCATCAACATAGATGGGACTGGAGGAGATTATGCTGAGTGAAGTAAGTCAAGGAGAGAGAGTCAATTATCATATGGTTTCACTTATGTGAGGAACATAAGGAATAGCATGGAGGACATTAGAAGAAGGAAGGGAAAAATGAAGGGGGAGAAATCAGAGGGGAAACAAAACATGAGAGACTACAGATTCTGGAAACAGATGGAGGGTTTTAAGGGAAGGGGGTAGGGGATGGGTGAGCCCAGGGATGGGTATTAAGGAGGGCACATATTGTGCAGAGCACTTGGTGATTATATGGAAACAGTGAATCATGGAACACTATAACATAATGTAATTTTAAAAAGTAAAGAAAAAAAAAAGAAGCAAACTTACAGAGAAAAAGAACAAGGAACACAGAGGAAACAGGAAAGGACAGGTAGTAGGAGAAAAATTTAAGAACAAACAAATATTATACATCTCCAGAGAGATGAAAGAAGAAATAAAGCAGGGAAACAAGAACAAGGGATGACAAAAAGAAACCAGCCATTGGAAGATAGATCTTTGGAATATTACAAATACGAGAGCTAAATTTTTTCTAAAAATTCAGAGGAAACATAGGATGTCAAAGCTGGAATTTATCTTAGAAATAGATCATTTAGGGGTGCCTGGGTAGCTCAGTGGGTTAAAGCCTCTGCCTTCGGCTCAGGTCATGATCCCAGGGTCCTGGGATCAAGCCCCGCATCGGGCTCTCTGCTCAGCAGGGAGCCTGCTTCCCTCCCTCTCTCTCTGCCTGCCTCTCTGCCTACTTATGATATCTGTCAGATAAATAAATAAAATCTCTAAAAAAATATATTAAAAAAAAAGAAATCGTTTACTGATCAACCGCCCCAATGCAGAGGTGAGGAAATGGGGACCTGGAATGGTGAACTGGTTTGCCAAAGGCGATAAAACTAGAGCCCCACAAATTACAGGAGGGAATTCATACCAAGGGCTTGGCAGTAGGAAGCACTCCATAAATTTGACTCTTAATAACATTCATTAAGAGTTTATTATTTGTAAATGACACCTCAATAGACCTGTTTAAACGTTTTAAGAGCTTAAATATGTTACGTATGGAGAAAAAGCTTTGGTTTTTAGGGAATATTGTGTTTATGTTCATAATTCATAAGCATTATTGTCCCCACTTTACAAGTTAAAATAACCCTGGCATTGAGAGAGCTTACTTAAACGTGTGTAAGCTTACCCTAGTTACTGAGGAGTGGGGCAAGGCTGACTCCGTGGCAGAGCCAAGGGTCCACTTCTAAAGAAGTCACGTCAGAACTCCAACGTTCTAGAATTCCCACTGGAGCTGAACCAATGACTGAGACCAGCATCGCCTGGTTCAAATTTAAACTACATAAATTAAATATTTTAAGTTTTCTGGAGCAACACTAACAAAAAAAAATAAGAAGAGATGAAATTAATTTCAATAATAGACTTTAATTCAATGGATCCAAAATAGTTATCATTTCAACATGTACTATAAAAACATTAATGTGATTTTACACTCATTCTTAATTTCTGAAATCCATAATATAATTTACATTTACAGCACATCTCAGTTCAGATGAGCTGTACCTCAGATGCTGAAGAGCCCCATGAGGCAGTTGGCTACAGTGATGGGCAGGCATGTCCCCAACCAGTGAGAGTAAGAGAATGATGTGGGCTAAGCTCAACCCTCACAGCTTCTCAACTGGTGTAACTGGCTGCAGGGATCACTGAGCCAATCATGGAGCTAACAGGATTCCCTTTTAACCTGAGGCTCAGCCCCTCTGTAATACACTCCCCCACTCCACCAGATATAGCCCCATTCTGTGTTTCCTAAATACCCCATATTACCACTCTCCTAGCAGTTACTGATGTGGGGTCGTGGAGCGCAATGAGTAAGAAAGAATTCTTGAGACATTTTATGGTACAAGAAGATGCCTTTATTGTAGCACAGGCATAGGAGCCCGGGGGCAGTGAGTTGCACTTAGGATTGTGAGGAGCAACTGATTACATGCCACCCCCACCCCAAGCTTAAAAGTATATAGATAACGTTAAGTCTCTAAAGGGATTTCCACATGTGAAAGAATATTTATAGGATCCTAGAGATCTGGCTATTATTGTCAAGACAAGGTTGCTTTTAGTCTCTAGCAAACATTAACATGAAGGCAGCCACGAGTTCCTTGAGGAATGTCATGCTCTGCAGGTCTCACGTATTCATCAGTGGGCTGAAAACTGTGAGGTAATTTAATTTTAGCTGCATTTCTCTTGCCTTTGTTCTCCTCATCAATTTCTCCCCTGAACAATTTTGACCCTTCAATCTTTAAGGTCGCTGAGGCTGGAAGGTTTTTATCTTCTGTAACTTCTTTCTGCTGAAGAGGGGCACAGCGATGTCCCTACCTACAAGTCAACATTGGTCAGTTGGGGAATTTATACAGAGGAATTACCAAAGGCAGAGGCAGCCGAATCCATGGTACACAACCCATGCAAATCTCCTCAAGTAGAAAGGATCATCCGTCAGCTTGAAGTAATGGCAGTTGGGAGAGTCTCTGCAGGGAGACAAGGCAGGGAGACACTGGAAAAAAAAAAAAAACAAAAGAAGATGGATATGATGAGAAAAAGAAGCCCAATAAAAAGACCTTTGATAGTTGATCAAGATCCTCCTCCGGTCCAAGAGTTTAACCAATCATTAAAGGAGAGGGAGGGATCGTGTACAGTGCCAATTTGAGTATTCGTATCTTTTAGCAATCCTGTTACATTTCTGTGATAAACTGGAATATATATACAACATTCCATTTTAGTAACAGGACTGGTATCACTTTGTGCAGCTATTAAATACCAAAGGCCATTTGATTTTGCAGTGCTTTGAGCCTCTGTGTAACTTCAGCATTAAGTAAGGAAATACTGCTTTGTGAATCATTTAGTGCTTTTATAGTGCATTCAGTAAGGGATTCCACATGCCAAATGACATCCTCCAGTTCCATCAAGGGAACAAAGATGGATGTTAAATGATCATACCAGTGAAATACCGATTGTGTCTATCATTGTTTTAAATTTGGAAGATTAGCCAGAGTAGTGATGGTTTTGATAACGTGCCCATGAATCCAAGCAAAATCCAAGGTACAATGAATGACACGTCCATCCCAGAGGAAACCAGGGCCATAGGTTAGAGCCATGTAACCACTGGGGGCCATTTGGAGCCAGCCATCTAATTCTGAGTTGCCCTGCCCAGCCAGTAGCAAACTAACCAGTAACCTGGAGTACAATGGCTTGAGAGCATCTTCTAGTGATAGCCATCTCGAATGCTGTCCAGGTATCACATGTATGATTTCTTTGTAGTCAGCATAAAACTGCCTTTTGATTGCATTGTCCAGAAGTTGGTGTGAACCATAAATAATCACCCCAGACTTGGTATATAACATCATGGGTATATTGAGAAGCAGGGTATTGTAATCTAAGCACTCATTGACAGACATTAATTTGTAGGCTTGTGAATTCAGTTAAAACCTTAATAGTTTGAGGGGCACCTGAGTTGCTCAGTGGGTTAAGCCTCTTCCTTTGGCTCAGGTCATGATCCAGGGTCCAGGGAAGGAGTCCCACATCAGGCTCTCTGCTCAACAGGGAGCCTGCTTTCCCTGCTCTCTCTGCCTGCCTCTCTGCCTACTTGTGATCTCTCTCTGTCAAATAAATAAGTAAAATCTTAAAAAAAAAAACCAAAAAACCTTAATAGTTTGAGGGTATCAAAAAGTCTATGACCTGGAAAATTCCAAGTCATACTGATCATGAGCCAAGAAGAAACACTTTTTTCTAGTGATAGAATTATCACAATATATGCTAGTGTTAGGATTATGTATCATATCTAAAATATGAGTGTATAAGGAGTGCCAGTCAGTACCTTGTAAAGGAGAAACATACCAGGGTAACTTGGATGTACTTGACATGGGCACAATTCCACACAGCCAACAAGCTGTTTGATTTTGAAGTTCAGCATAATGTTGTGCCCATTGTAGAAAGGCACTGTCAATGTTGGTGAACAAAGAACAAAAAGAAAATATACAACCTTCATAGTCGTTTGAAGAGGAGTTTCAAATCTTCTAAAGGTTCACAGGAGTAAGAAGGCATGGAAGTTTGTTCACTGGTTTCCTGTGAAGGAAGTACAGTTTTATTTTAGATCCAGGTGTCCAAGAAGAGTGTCCCCCTAATTTTCCTGCAGTAGAAGTACATAATATGACCGGACATGGACCCTTCTATTTTTGATTTAAGTCCCCCACTGCACTTGACTTCCAGTCCTGTAAAGAAGCCATGTCTCCAGGGCCGGCATGGGCTGGGCTTTCAGTTATAGTTCAATCAGGTTTTGGGAGCATGTCATTAGCATATTCATTAAATAACTTATGAATTAAACCAGCTTCAAATGAATCATTAAATAAAGTGTTATGATCTTTATCTTATCACAGGTCCACTGTAATAAATGGTTTTCCGCGTATTTCATAACCTATAGGTTTTTCTGAAGCAGTTCTCATTCTGAGAAAGTAATCCAGTCTTCTCGGGTCTCTAGACTTAGTGAGGAGTTGTTTTAAAGTAGGATTAGCTTTCTCTATCTTTCCAGAAGATCGTGGATATAGAAAATATTTATTTTAATACTGAATAGCTCCCTCGTGCTATTTGTTATTTGTGCAGTAAAAGAAGGTCTATTGCCATTTTGAAGGGTCCATGGAAGGCCAGATCTAGGAATAATGTCTCAC
>ML111039.1:0-26715 GCA_003697995.1 Taxidea taxus jeffersonii
CATCAAAACACAACATGATTACAAGTGAATGATAATAGTTAAATACTATTGAAATAAGTTTTCTTTTTTAATTTTAAAGACCAAAATTAAATGCTTAAACAATGCAAGAAGAAAAATTGCACCCCGCACATGAAGGATTTTGATCTGCCTTGTTCTCTAATCAACCTGAAATTTCTTCTCACTTCTAGCCTCTCCCTTTTCTTTACATTAAATTTGGCTGCCACAATTACCTTAAATCATTCTACCTAAAATATTGACTTTTAATATTTTCTCCGCAAAAAAGATACATATTTTGCAGTCGGACAGTTCTTCTACCTTTGGCTAAATGCTTATAAAACCATCCTCGTCTTCAGTTTAGTCTTTCCTTTCTTCCCTTCATAAAGCGTATGCTTCCTAAAATCCAGATTTATTTTTCTGGGTAAATTCTGAGACCTGATTTATTAAGGGCAAACTGATAGCTTGTGCTTTAAATATGAAGTTATCAGGCAGAAAAATACTGAGACAGAGATAACAGAAATTGACAAAGGTCTTAAATAACAAAGCAAATCTTAAAACATAATTTCTATGAAAATTATTTTATGTTTTTCAAGATGTTTAAATGTCAAAATGACTAAAAACAAATTCATTTATAACTCCCAAACAGTTTTCAGGATTAATCTCAAGGAAGGAATAACCATTAAAATATTCTTTTGTAAGTGATAATATTTATTTTTTCAGTCACATAAGTCAAGATTCTTCCTTTCTAAATCTTATTTAGACAAAAGACACCCTATGAAAATGAACTGGAATGATTATACTTAAAGTTACCATTTTATAACCTTAAAATACAATAGTTATGACTACATTTTAATTGTCTTGTTACTTAAGAATTTATTACACTTTAACATGTATTATGAAGTAAGTATATCAAAATAGTTTAGGAGGTACATGTGAAATCCAAATAGCTATTTCTCTGCCCTGAAAAGAGCTTAAAATGTCCCTTATGTAAGCTGAAGCTGGTATACCCAGAACATACAGCAAAGTATATCAAAGGGCTGATTTGGATAATTTTAGCAGAAGCTGAACATCCATATAAGTCCAAAAGTCATGTGTTTATAATGTGCAGACAATGATGAGAAGAAAGCAGAAGGTGGGGGCTGGGAGTGGTGGGGGATGGCCTGAAGTCAAATAGCTGGTTTTTAAGTCTGTGGGCCTTCTTTTGGTACTAATAATCAGTTCTTCCTAGCCAAACAATTGCAGTGCCTTTAGAATATTTTTTAATGAATTTAAAGGAAATCAGTCATAGAGAGATTTTTTTATTCTTTGATCTCATTTAGGTTATTATGGCCTCCTTTAATCTCCAACACATTTTTTTCAATAGCACATTATTCAGAGAAGTAAAATAATTCAGGATTTCAGCAATTGTAAAGAAACGTGGAAACATCTCTTTGTGGAGCTTTTCATATACTGCGAATAGGATAGCCAATCAGTAACTTTCCAAGGGACAATTTGGTAATGAACCACAAAAGACTTAAAATTCAAATTCATTAACTGAAATTCACATCAAGTAATTGATGCTGAGAAAATAATTAAATAATATGCACACAGAAATACATATACAGTTTTTTTAGTTTTGTTCAGTTATAGTACAGGAAGCAAATTGGAAACACCAAACACCCACCATAGAATTTCTCTTTATGGCAATGGAATCCCAGTATGTTTGGGTATTTTGCGTTAATTGAAATGGTGTTAAAGAACTATATAATGAAATAAAAGAATAAATGAAAAGCTCTTGACTTAGAAAAGAGAGTTGCTTTGGTCCTATTTTATTTGCTCTAATCTCATTTTGTTTAAAAAGTATATTCCACGTGTTCTTAGAGGAAATAATCTTAAAATGTATATTCCAAAATGTTCAAATGTGAAAAGATTCAATTATTTGCTAGTGCGAAGTTTAAAAACAATAGATAACACAATGGATTCCTTTTTTACAATCAAAAAAAAAATATGTACAGTGAAACTTTTTCTTTTAAAGATTTTATTTATTTATTTGACAGAGAGAAAGAGAGAAAAGCAAGCTCCCTGCTGAGCAGAGAGCCCAATGTGGGGCTCCATCCCAGAGACCCGGAGATCATGACCTGAGCTGAAGGCAGATGCTTAACCTACTGACGCCCCTAGGCAACCTTTTTAAAAAGCTTCACTTTTGCTCTCTCACTTATAAACTTGATCTCCTTGGGAAGACCATCTTATTCCTCTGCTCCCTTCCTCCTCTCTTCCACTCCTCCTCCCTTCTCCTGACCTTTTCTTCTCACCTACTCTCTCCTCCTCCCACCTACTCCACTCCTCCTTCCCTTTTTCTTTTTCCTCTCTCTTCCTCCACTTCCAAGGAGGTTCCTTCTAGAGCAAGCTTTCTTCTTTTCCCTGTCTCTGTCAAGTACTGTTTACACCCTGGAGATTCCGAGACCTGAATATATTTTATCGAAAACGTGTGCTCTATTTTGCTTTGTTGTCTTTCTTATAATAACCACAATGGGATTTTAAGAATAAGATACCCTCTCATTTGGAATCAAATAGATAACATCTCAGAGCTAAAGCCTTCCTGGACCATGGAAACTGCCGTAACCATGACCTTAACCTTAACACACACTTACAAAGACTTGTGCTGTAATTCTTCTTTATGCTGCCTAAGCTGAATCATTTCCTAGTTAATTAGATATTGTATAGTATAGTAATAAAGATGCTGCCCTCATATTTTAAAATGTGGCCATTTATAGGAGAATATAGGTTAAAGGCAGTATTTAAAATGGCAAAAATATCCTGTATATTATTAGAAAAAGTGTATCTTAAAAGTATGTGAACAGTGAAAATTTAGATAATTGTTTTAACATCACAAATTCTTTGCTTAACAAGTTTTTCACATTTACGAGTCTAATAAAACTCCGGTGTGGCCTGCTCAGGCCTGCATTTTCTTCTTTCTGCCTACTGCCTCTCAGCCTCAATTCTTATTCAAATTTCTTGAATGTCAAAGGGACAGAAGGCGAACACAGGGCCAGTCCTGAAGGAGTGCCTAAGGAAGGTTGAAAATCCTTCCTGAGAGAAGTTGTACCATCTCCTAAAGGCCTAAAAGTAAGGTATTTAAGCAAGGCACTGCAAACCGATGACACTCCTGTTTATTTGAAAAGGGTAACATTCAAAGCATATAGCCCGGATTGCTGAGAACCTGTAAACACTTGCAAGTGGTGAGATTAGATGTCATTGACTTTCCTAGCTGGGCATAAAACAGGAGACAAAGCATAAGTCATGTTATACCAGAAAGAGTTATTATTTCATGCATTTACAAGGGGTTTCTCAGAAAATGGACAAAATCCAGGAAAAAAGTATAATAATGGGAAAATGTTTTGAAGCAACATGCATGCTGATCCTTGGGCAAGGGCCACCCATGAGGGCTATTGGACCTTGGCAGGCCATGACACCTGAGTTTGTTTTCTAACTACTTTACGCAAATGAGTATTTGGACCAGATCTTCTCTGATCTCCATTATACCTCATTGTCTGTGCTCTTATGTACTCTGGTGAAGGCAGTCTTCTCCTTCTCCAAATACATGCATGCTACACACACATACACACACAATTTACCTCTGCAATTATTGAAAATTATTGAAAATGTTGGGGGAAAATGCTCCATGTGTAACCCATTCATTGAACAACCTACACTTAAAGTGATTTTATTTTTCCTTTATTTCTCCAGTCACTTTTAAGTATAACAATTCTGTCTAGAATGAAAATTTACTTAAATATCCTGTTGATTGTTTATTTCCTCCTCTTCCTTAGGACCTGCTGGATGTTGGCCAGACAGATTTGGACCTGCCCTCTTACTTCTCCCTTTCCTTTCCAGCATGCCTTCTTCCCTGGGCTGGAGTGAGGACACAGGAGCTGTAAAGGGAAACTTGTCTTGCTCCTGTAGTTGTTTCTGGGTCATCACTGTTTTTCCATTCAATACTGGTATCCCAACACCTTCCATTCAGCAAGTATCCCAGTGCTGATTCTCAGGTAGGTTCATGTGTGAGTCATCCTGAGAGCCCTCAGAGTCCCTTTGTGCTTATACCACTTAAGAGGGAGATCTATTGTGACTTAAACTTTTCCAGTGCACTTCAACTCCTGCTTTTGGTGGAGTAGACATTTGCTGTTGGACTACTCTAGCATGGTGGCCAGTCCTGTTGGGTGGCAGACAGGCAAGCTAGTTCAAGTCAAGCTAATTCCTGTAGGGCTTACTAAGTCTTCAGAAGCTCAGAAGCCCTTTTTACTTTTTTTCCCATGTTGTTATTTTTCTCTGTAGTCATTTGCTTTCCTCACACTTTCCTAGCTCACATAAGCACAGTAGGCAGACAGGCAAGTTTACTGTGTAGGCAGATGTCCAAGCAGGAAATAAGGTGTCAATCTTATTATAGGTTCCCTTAATCTAAAATGGAATTCCACATTTGACTTTATGCAAAGGAAGTTTAGCATAGTAAAAAAAAAGCAGAGAAAGAGCCACAGCACTCTCTCAGGCTGACACATCCTCATTCAGATCCAATTCTACACCACCATCTTGTTTTACCAACTAGTGTTGATGTGTGTGTGTGTGTGTGTGTGTGTGTGTGTGTGTGTGTTCATGTGTGCATGTATATATTTACAATACTTAATAAATTCTGGAGATGCCTAGTAGTAATTTTTTTTTTAATTTTTATTTTCTTTCTTGCTTTCATTAAGGTACTCTCAGGCTACTGTTACCTGAGTTCTATCAAATAGCCTCTTTAGGGCAACAGAGTAAAACCCACTTACCATCCTGCTGCTGCTCCACATGGAGGTGCAGGTTATTCTTTCTATGAGATAAGTTTAGCCAGTTCCTTGGGAGAAGTTAACCCTTGATGATTATTGCCGTGGTTGAAGAATGATTAGATTGATTAGAAGAGGTGAACAACAAAACAACAGGAAAGGCATACTTCTTGGCCTTTCAACACTAGAACCAGCCAAGAAGATGCCTTCAGGCATCTTGTCTCTCTCTTCTCTGCATGTTGAGCAGCTTTCTTCACATGTTGGAAAATGTGGCCACCAAAACCTTATATTTAGCATATGTAAATTTTCAAAAGTCATAAGGAAGTATATAGCTTTCAGAATTGTATAAGAACTTCATTTTATACCAATCAATTGTGGACAGTGAGGTTGTATCATATAAGAATATGAAAATTTACACAATATATAGAATATGTTTGAAATAACTCAAATGTCTACCAACTAATGAATGGATAAATAAAATGTCTTCAATGTATATAATGGACTAGAGCTTGTCAATAAAAAGGAAAAAAGAACTGATGTATGTTACAAAATGGATGAGCTTTGAAAATCATATTGTTCTAAGCAAAAGAAGTCAGGAAGGATTATATATTGTACAATCTAATTTATATGAAATGTCCAGACAAATCTATAAAGATAGAAAGTAGACTGATGGTTGCCTACCATCAAATGGCTTTTGTGGGAAGACAAGCAGGTTCTAAAGTTAGATTATAGTGATGATTGCACAAGCCTATGAACCTACTAATAAAAAAATTGAATTCTCTCTAAACGGGAGAATTTTATGATATGCGAATTATATGTCAATAAAGTTGTTAATAGGGACATCTGGGTGACTCAGTTAAGTGGCTGCCTTTGGCTAAGGTCATGATCTCAAGGTCCTGGGATGAAGTCCCACATTGAGCTTCTTGTTCAGCAGGAAGCCTGTTTTTTCCTCTGCCTGCTGCTTCCCCTGCATGTGGACTCTCTCTCTCTGACAAATAAATAAATAAAATATTAAAAAAATAAATAAGTAAAACTGTTAAAAAATGAAAAGCAAAAAAAAAAAAAATGGAATTCCCAGGAAATAAGTGGGAAAATTATTTTCTGAAGATTTATTTATTTATTTTAAAGAGAGAGAGAGAGAGAGAGAGAGAGCGCACACAAACAAGGAGGTCAGAGGGAAAGGAAGAAAGAATCTCAGGCAGACTCTACACTATGTGGCGAACCCATTGCAGTGCACAATCTCATGACCCTGAAATCAAGACCTGAGCTGAAACCAGTATCAGAACATGGAATTAACACAAAGTTTGCATCTAGTATGCAGCTTCCTAGAACAGTAGAGTGTGTGTATTTGTGATTCAGGGAATCATCAAGAGTATACATTTGGGTGTGGCAATAAAATAAACTTATAACCATATATTTGTTTGAAATATGCATTGGGACTAGTGCTTCACCAAGGCCACAACCCTGATGATCTTCAATCCATGGTAAATGAGCTATCCTCAGAGAAGACTGAGCATTCTTCAATGTGCAAAGTGTGACAGGAGCACCTATGTCTATGTCATCTATGTTTTTTACTTTCAGCATTTTGTGAACTACTGCAATTTATGCTTGCTTATAATTATGAATTATATTGCAAGTTTCATCAAACTTAATGTTCATAAAATAGGAAAATGGATTAGAAAATTTTCTTAAGAAGAAACCACAGGAAGTAATAATGCATGTATCAGCAAACAACATAGATACAGGGTTGACACACCTCCCCCTCCAGCATGAGCTCTTTGTCAACCAGGCTTTGAAACAAAACAATGAGAATTAGGTAGATCTGGCAAAAATCTTACCAAAATATTTGCAACTGTCAGAAGGATACTTAGAAGTTTGAATTGCATTCACTGTTTTTTGTGGTCAAAGTTCTCTTAAGTTTGAGTGTATCTTTGGAGATTAGATAGTGATACTATGAAGGCATAGCAACTAGGAAGGCTTTTTAGGACCAAACATCCAGAAGACAAAGAACAAAACTGTATATTATGATAAAAGTTCTATGGGATTCAAATGAGCATTTTACACAATTTCACTAAATCTTAATAAACAAAAAACTTCCTTATTTAACTTATTTATTCTTATTTATAAGAAAGACCAGAGAAGGAGGCAGTGGAAACTGGGGGCAGGGGTTGCGGGAGAGGAGGTTTAACAGAACCAACCACCAAATAATTTCGAATAAAACCTTTGTTTTCTTGCTGCAATTTAAAATGGTGGAAAATAGGGGCACCTGGGGGGCTCAGTTGGTTAAGCATCTGCCTTCAGCTCAGGTCATGTTCCCAGCATCCTGGGATTGAGCCCCACTTAGAACTCCCTGCTCAGTGGGGGTTCTGCTTCTTCCTCTCCCTCTGCCCCTCCCCGCTTTCATGTTCTCTCTCTCATGCTCTCTATCTCTGTCAAATAAATAAATAAATAAATAAAATATTTAAACTAGTGGAAAATGATATCCTAATGAACAAAATCTCTCATTTTGTTGTTCAACAAGTATTTGGGGAAGACAATGATAAAGATGAACATGATAAAGATTTGAAAAAACAAATATAAAGATATAAGAAAAGAAAGAAGTACTATATATGCTATAATGTGGGTAAACAAGCTGCATACAAGTGGAAGTGTTGCCACATAATTAAAATGAAAATACAGATAATTTCCAACACAGCCAAATTTATGAGATTTATTAGATTGCAATGAACAATTACTTTATTGTGAGCTGATTTTCTAGTATCAATGTTGAGAAACTCAACAAAAGTGAAGATAGTCTTTAAAAACTACTACTTTCATTACAGGGGAAAAAAATCCAAAATTTTGTAGTATTACTGATAAAATGGCTATTTTGACTTAAGAAATGATTTCTCATAAAATCACAGATGTAGCACCACACATGAGATGTATCCACTTCATCATCTATAGACAGGTTATTTCAGTGGGAAAGTTGCAGCCAGAAATAGTCAAAGTACTACATGGGGTTAATTTTTCATTAAAAATAAAAGCAAAAACATAAAAAAAAAAGATTGAAGACGCAGATTTTAGGTTTTTTTTTTTTTCACAATATTTTGTAGTTGATCAGAAGTGAAAAAAAATCTTGTATCATGCAAGAGTTCTCATGTTACATCATGAAAAAATACTTGGAAGAGTTGTCAGACCTAAATAATCTTCTTTATTAAAAAGTGTTTCAAATTTGCAAATGTGTGTGTGTGCACCTGTATGTGACAAGTGAGTCAAGCATGCTCTCAACCAGATGCCACTCCACACCTCCCTACAAAAAGAAATAAAAAGTTGATAGTTTAACAGCAAATGGGAAAGTAACTACTTTTGGTAGAAAATCAAAAAGAAAATGACATGCTAGAAAAAGCACTTTTGAAAATAGGTGTTTAAAAGTGTTTTCATAATTGATTTTTTTATCAAAAATGAAATAACTATGCCAACTATAAAAAAGTCTTTTAGGTGGATATTTAAAATTCAAGATAGGATTTTATACTCTATTTTAAATATTCAAAATGAAGAACTGTGGTAGGTTTGGACCTACTCATTAAGAATATAGACATGACGTTACTTCCAATTAGTTCTTAAGAACAATTAATGGACATTTCCTAACCAAATTAAAAAAAAAAAAAGACCTCTGTGCTTTGTATAATAGGTAGTAGGAACTAACCATTAAATAATTGGATTGAGAAAGGATAGCCAATAATGCACTTTTTTTATTTGGATCCACATAGTCTAGTAATATACTTCCCTCCCCCCAAGATAACCATTTAAACAAGACTTTAAACAAATGGAACTTAGAACTAGTAGAGTATTCCAAGTATATTATTTATAAGGAATTAAATATGCTTATATTGGCAATATGTGCTTATTTTTATTTTTCCAATAATTGCGTGGTTAAAAAAAAAAAAGTTTTCCAGTCATGGATATACTTACTACCAGTGGTATTTGTAAAAGAATTATTTAAGTTTAAAGTTTCTAATTAGTCATTTTAGAAGGTGAATTAAAAGTAAATTACCAATAAGCAAATCAAAATTCTGTGCAAGGGGATTAAAAAATGGGGGATGGCTTGAGTATTGCAGTTTTTGTTTTCCTTTTTAATGTAACATTTGTGTTTAAAGGAAAACTACCAAGAATTCTAAGAGGCTCAGACTTCCTAGACTTATAACTATCAAAAAAGATCAAGAAAATATCTAAGGTAGCTGTCACTTCATTTGAATAAACTGAGACTCCTTAAATAACAGATTTGCTAATATATTTCAGACTACAGCAGTGTAGGAAAAACACTGGATTTCTCTTTACCTCCAATCTTGACATAACATATTTTTAAAAGTGGATTGTTTATTCACTGAATGTTTAATATTAAAAGTTATATTCATCAAATGTAAATTAGTTTCCAGTGAATATCAAATTAGAGCCATGTAGTTAGTTATCAATAATATTTATGTGCAGAGATTTACAAAAGTTGGTTATAGTCCTTAAGAACACAGAGAATCCAACAAGGGTAATAGGACAAACACAAACTGAAAAGCTTTAATGAAGAATATATAATGGCAAAATATACAAAGTAAATGCCAAGCTATCTAGCTCTAAAGAACTAAGTGCATAAATGCTTAAAGAAAGTTGAGGAAAATTGAAGTCAAATGGAAGCAGTCAGTAAAGGATTTATAAGTGATGTCAATATTTTACTCATTTATTGAAGAGGGTTGCAGACTTGTGGCTGAGAAATGAGTGATCCTCTATCCATCCCAGTTGGCCTGGAAGAGTTCCAGTTGATACTGACTCTCTTGGCATCTGATTTAGATTTGTCTTACCTTTTTCACTTTTTAAAAAGAGCATTATTAACTAAATGCTGCTCTAAGACAAGATGTGATGGTTTTGATAGACTTCTGCTTTGTATTTCCAGATTCAGCATTAACTTCCTCTAGTAGTGAATAAGACACATATAGCGGGCATAATTTTCATTCTAATGTGTGAATAAACATAAAAAGCAACTAGTGATAACCTACCACTCTTTCTTTCAATTTTTCCAGATGTGGAATAGCTATCCTTTCTCTTTCCAGACAGTAACATGTTGGGGGCACTTGTTGAGAAACTGAGAGTTGCTGGGAGGGTAAAGACAGCATTGAATATGCTCCCTTTGCTGGCCAGTAGGCTTACCACAGGGTTCTGTTGTGTTCACTGTCTGAGAGATGCCTTAGGGCACCAGGCCACCAGCCTGCATGGTCTGTGGAGAACATAGGCAAGTATAAGTTAGATATATCTGGCATATGTACACAGAAAATAGAGGTCATTCAGCCCAGAGAGTGTTCTAGAAGCTTTTGCTGGAGTGTTTTTATGATCTCACATGCAATTATAGTTACCTAATTATTTTGTTTTTGAAAACCCATTTTTACATTTTCTAATAAAATCATTTAGTAGCAATGAACTAGTTTATGAGGAATTTTTTTCTTAAGTTTCTACTGTTTTCACGTTCTAAGTTTTTATAATTCTTTCATATTTTAACTTCTCATTTGTTTTTTTTCTTTCAGTTTTTTTTGTCTTTTCATTTTTCTTCCTTTAGATATTTTTAAAAATAGTTTTCTTATTCCTTTTTTCTCTCTTCTTTTTTTGTGAATAAGTTCTACACAAACAAGCTCCACAAATCCATCCTTATCAGAGCTGAACAATTGAGGGAAGCATAGATCCAGGCTTGAACCAGCTCAGCAAAGCAGGTGTGTCTGGATTCATGGGAGGTGTCACCAATGAGTATAGAGATTTTTCTGACAACAAGAATATCCCTTACAAGGTACTGGAAAAGATCACTCCTTCTAAGTCATTCATTCTCTCTTAGTGAATGCCAGAGCTACATGAAAATCGTGTTCTGGATTTCCGTATCCCAGGAAAATAACATGTATATATGTGACTTTCACAAACTCCTGTTGACATTTACTGTCTACCACGTGTCTATGATGCTATCATTGATCAGATAAGACCTAACCTGCTGGGAATTATTAGCCTTAACTTCAAATACAAGTAGTAGTTTGAAGACTACTTGAAAATGAGGGGTCATAAACAGCCACATAAAGTTGTGCTTGTATATCACTCTGAAAACATAACATTTTTGGAGAAAATAACTTATTCATAATTAGTTTCTCTCATTTTTAATTCTAAGCTTTCTTGTGCATTTAAAAATTGAAGTTAGAGCTGTGTTGGTTCCAATGACAGAACTTTTCATCAGTTAAATGATGCAAGTTTGATAAACATCATAAAATACTTCAAATAGAAAATCAGTTAATCACAATAATAGTATGCTGTTGTTTCATGCAATTGATGAAATCATAGTTGAGCTTTTAGAAATTTTCTTTGAAATATTTGATCGCATTTTGAATGCATAAATTCAGTTAAGCATTTAGAACACAATTTTTTTTTGTATGGTGAAATTACAAAGTTTTATGTTAAGAAACCTATAAAGCAACAATGTTATTATGTAGTTATAGGAGAACATATCATTCATAAGTGTATTCAAATAGGTGACACTTATTCTTACAACTGAAATAGAATCCATAGTTGCCAAAAATAATTTTAATATATATACTCAGATTAAGTACAATTTTCTGATGATACTGAGCTGATACTACTTTGTCATGATAGTATGGAATTCATCCTTTGTTGCACAACATTAATCTGATTTTAGATATATTTGAGTCTACAAAGAATTACTTCATCAACCTAAGTTTCTTGTATTTGTATTAAACTGTTTTATAATATTTTGGTTGCATAAAAATTGGAAATGTTTAACGAAAGTACTCAACTAATGCAATATCCTACATCTTCAGCTTCTGAAGCTTTTAACAAATCATAATTATTGAAAATAAAGCATGCAGACAAGAAGATGCTAAATTTTATTCATACAAAACACAGGAAAAACTAAAGAAATGTTAAGAACTCAGTATGCAAAGTTTATTTAACAATGTATTCTTGTGCTGTGAAATATTTATATTTGTAGGAATAGTAATTTGATAGGGTTCTGTTCACATAGAATGAACATATTATATTTGGGTATAAAGTGAAAATGAAAAGGTCTAAGATTTTACAGTATTTAAAATTGGTGAAATAGAAGAAATAATCATAAGTAGATAACTTTTTTGACAAGTTTTATTTTATAAAAATAATCACATAAAGACATGGCAAGATAGCAATGAGTGGATCTTTAAAATACACTGATATATGTACACATTTCAGTCAAAATATAGAATTGAGAATATCTTTCATTTAGCATAATTTGTTTTCATACCAGTAAATGGAAAGAATTAACAATTTCAAATGCATTAAATATAGGATGCAACTTTAAGAAAATACTAGAACATTTTATGGAAAAAATAACATGTCATATATTTTGAAGGCAATATTTCATCAAAAGAATACCAGTGACACAATATTAGAGATAAATGCAGTTGAAAAAAATCAATAACCTATCTATTACCTATCTATATTGAGAATAATTTTTCAGCTCATGTTATATACAATATTCAAATAATCAAGATAAATACACTTTTCATTTTAGAGTTTCTGCTTATATTGAGTGAATTTATAATGCTTTATGTTCTTTTAATTGATTTTGAAAAAAATTTAAATATTTTTTCTAACAGAGCTAGTTTATAGGTTTGTTTATAAGTTGATTTAAATCAATAAATCAATAACCAAACAGTTTAATCAATGAATGAGCATTTTAAAATTGTTAATGTTTTATTAATTTTGGTATAATCTATCATCTCAAAACTATCCCAGTGTCGTAGATAAGAAGTCTCTAAACAAACTCTAAAACCAATCTTAAAATAACTACCTTAAAACTTAATGGCTAACAACAACTTACTATTATTTCACTCTGTTTGTAGTTGACTAAGTTCAGTTGGATTCTTGCAAAAGGTCTCTCACATAGTTACAGTTATATGAAGACTCAGGTTGAATGTCTAAGATGTCTCATTCATGTGGTTATTAGCTACCAGCTGTTTTCTGGAGCTCAGTTTAGACTACTAACTGGAGTACTTAATGTCACTTTTCCATGTGGTTTGGGCATCTTACAACATGGCAGCTAGGTGTTAAACGAGAGGACTCAAATATGTGTTTACCAAGAGCCCCTAGTAGAAGATGTTGGGGTTTTTATGAACAAGCACCATTTGTGCCATATATTAGTGACTAA
Organism: Taxidea taxus jeffersonii; assembly: GCA_003697995.1. Lineage (NCBI taxonomy): Eukaryota > Metazoa > Chordata > Mammalia > Carnivora > Mustelidae > Taxidea > Taxidea taxus. The sequence goes on from ML111039.1 coordinate 12,991, forward strand.
AATCAAGTCAAAGGTAAGCCCAGATTCAAGAGGAAAGAACTATATAGGGCATGAAAGCCACAGTTCATGGGTTAAAAAAAAGAGAAAAAGAAAAAGAAAAAATGGTGAGAAGAGCTAATGAGAGTCTTCTAGGTGGAAAAAAATTTTCAATAGAAATTCAGAATTGGAGGTGAAGGGTGATTTCACAATAGATTCTGTTTATTTGGTGGGGGGGAGTGGTTTGGTGGGTTTTGTTTTGCTTTGCTTAGTTAAATTAAGATCTGAAGTAGAATTGTTGAGTTAGTAAGTGAACCCAAATGATGGAAAACTATGAGACATATAACTAAGTATTTTGAGCATATGAAAAGCACCTTAATTACTCTGCAAATATAAGAAGTGGGAAGGTACTATTCTTAAAATTAAATAACCCAATCTGTTTTACTCTTTGTCACGTAAAATTAGCTAAAATCATAATCCATGAATATTTTTACATACCTGAGTTTTTCTAAACAACAACTTCATGGCTCCCCTAGATGAGATAAAAGGGCTTTATATACATGTCAAAATTAGTATATGTATTAAATATATGTTGTAGCAAAATACTCTGTTCTGAGCAGGCCTTCTTTTAGAGTATTCGTAAAAGGTGTATTTGACACTAGAAAGCAGTCCAAAGGAAGACTAGTAGAAGATTGAGATTATCTGTAGTCATCCAAACGATGCTGTTGAACAGGCAGTTGTAGGTAAAATCAAGACTAGTGATATAAACTTAAATCATTAGTATATATTAGAATTTTAAGTCAGTGTACTAAGTGAGAGCTGATGTCAATAGATAATGAAAGACTGAGCCATCATTTACAATAGTTAGCATTTGGAGGTCGAGTAATGAAGTTTTAAAACAAGGAAGTAGCAAAGGCATAGAACTGAATCAGGAAACAGTTTAAGAAAAGAGGATTTGTTGACTATTTTCAGTCAGGCTGATATTTTAAATAATGGTGTAAAAATGAACCTTGGATTTAGCATCAGCTGTCATCATTGACAATGACAGCAGCTGATTTAGTTATGTGGTGAAAGCCAATTTTTTTTTTTTTTTTTTTTTTTAGGTCATGTCTTTAAAAAGGAATGAGAGTAGAGCAATGAGAGATTCAGTGATTGTAAGACAGCTCTTTAGAGGAGTTTTTTGGTTTTTGTTTATTTTAAGAAGGGAAAGTTATATGAGATACCCCTGAAGGAAAAATAAAGATGTTTTTAAAAAATGTGTACTGTTAAATACATTTATGTGCTAATGGAAAAGCTTCAGTGGAAAAGAAAGAGTTTAGTACAGAAGAAAAAGGGACACTTACTGGCATGTGGTCCTTGTATAAATGAGCATGAGGAAACATACAGCTGATACTCTGTTTTCTAGGTGGAATAGGAGGCCCAGTCTTTAGATGAGAGTAAAAATGGATGAGGGGCATTGGAAAATTAAAAAGAAAGGAGAAAAGAATAGTTGTGTCAGAGTTATCTAAGAGAATTGAAGAGTAAATAGACTAGGCTAATAAAGAAGTATGACAGATATGCTATATCTTCAATAGGAAAATGAGCGTCTAGGGAAAATTCAGTAACTTTCATAAGCTGAAACTGTCCTATGATATTATATAATAATAATGTATTACTGATCCAAAACCCTAATGATACATTGTCTTATGTATAGTAATGTAGTATAGTATAGTAATGTAATAGTAATAAAGTAAAAATAACAGTGAGCAAAGGTTTAGTGCCAGTTTTGTATTAGGCCCCATTCTAAGTGTTTAAGTAACACTCAAGTAAGTCCCCCAAAACAGATGCTATTACAATCACCATTTGACAATTGAAAAAAAAAAATAATAACAAATGAAGCACTGAAAGATTACACAACTTTTAAATAAAATTTTAAATTGCTTTTAAATAACAAATCAGAATTTGACTTAGAAATACTAGATTCAAAGCTGTTGCTCTTTTTCACTATGTTAGCTTATATCTAATTAGAAAAAAAATAATGTATTTACATTTCAACACATTTAAGCGTGATTTTTTTAAATTTAATTTAATTTCCTTTCAGTGTTCCAGAATTCGTTGTTTATGCATCACACCCAGTGCTCCATGCAATATGTGCCCTTCTTAACACCCACCACCAGGCTCACCCAACCTCCCACCCCCATCCCCTCCAAAACCCTCAATTTGTTTATGAGTCCACAGTCTCTCATGGTTTGTCTCCCCCTCCAATTTTCCCCAACTCACTTCTCCTTTCCATCTCCCAATGTCTTCCATGTTATTCCTTATGCTCCACAAGTAAGCGTGATTTGTACTAAATTTTCTTAAATTGGAAGCCATGATTCAAACCTAAATATTTGCATATTTCTATCAACATCAAATTTTCAGTAATAAAGGTTGTCTATTCTCTTAGCATAGGTATTTAAATTTTTCCATTTCTATTTATGTTAATAAATGTTAAGTTCAATCAAAACTATTATGTAATTAGTTCTATTGCTTTACTTTAGAAAAATAATATTCCACTTTAGTGAAAAAATATTAAATAACACAAATATTTAATCTTAGAGAATATAAAGAATATAGAAAACAAAGATTTTAAATAAATATAGCAATGACAAGTTAAATAATTAAAAAATACAAGTAAATAGGGTTTTATTTTATATTGTAGTTTTGCATGGGACTCTAGGTAACTATATGTATAAGACATTTTATTTTCCTTAGGTTATCTTCTTTACATAAATCTTACTTCTAAAGTTGAATAGTCATGTACACCTCTAAATCATTATAGAATTACCTTTCCAGGTGAGGCACAAACAAACATTATTCTTCTCAGTCCCCCACATTGCAAATGCAAACCATTTACAGCATGAGAATTTGGGGATTACCTGCTTCATAAAAGATAGGAAGATGTGTACAGACAGTATTTAAGAATTTAAGATTTTAATAGTTAGCATTAATTTGTAGCACAGAATAAATAAATATTGAAATATCTGTAGAAGCTAGGAAGCATGCACCTTGGAAAACACAATAGACATTTTATTCAATTTATATAAAATTCTATAGCGACAGTTCATGAAACTCTAAAACCTCCTATGACAGCCAAGAAAACCATCCTTAGAACAAACTGTTCCAAAGAAAATTCGTCTGTTCTATGCTAAAAATGGTGAGATTCTAATGAGAATGTATCTACTGATCAACAACCTATTTCTACTATTATCTAAGTGACATATGGCATAGCATTTGTGATAATTTTAACATTTGTATTGCCATAGTGAAGCCAGCTTATCTTCAATTCTCATTAAAGGCAAGAAAAAATTCCCAGATCTGCCCACAAAAGGTAAATATTGAAATAAGAAATCTTTATACCATTGCTACTGTTTGTGCTCCCCGTCTAGTGTCTATTTTTCATGCACAGCAGGTGAAGTAAGAACTAGGGCATCAGCATCAGTGGCATCAAATTTTGTTTATTCCAGAAGAGCTAAGTATAATAAAATATATGGAAGCTAATGTTTGGATAACGCATTCAGAATTTTTCTCATACATGGACCATTGCTATCTATAGAGGAAGCATGATTGAATTACATTATTTCACAGAAGCACTGTAGAAGTGTATCTTCATACTGAACATTTCTGGAAATTCAGTAAGCAAAAGAATCAAGTGACTTTGATATCTGCTATTTAAAGTTTTACCGATGGGCAAAAGAGGAAACTAAAGATTATTTAAAAGCAATAACTAAAATATACTGCACATTAGAAGACATGATATCACTTGAATCCACCGCCCTTTGAAGAGATGGGTTATTTTGCAGATGGCTCCCATCCAGCGAGATTCTTCTGTTTACAGTGCTGCAGGTGGTAGAATAGGACACAGGAACCAGGGTGGAAAGGTTAGAACTATATAGTTCTCTCAACAGTAAGTTCAGTAAAGTTAGATTAAGTTCCCAGCCTTCATTCCTTATCAGTACTGCCATCTAGGGTGACATGGAGAGTATCATTTTGATGATAAGCTTAGCATGATGCCAGTTTTTCATTATTTAGCACACTACTCCAAAGAAAATAGCTACAATGGAAACTCACTTTAGAATAGTGGGTAAGACTGAAATGCACAATAACAAACCTATACAAAAATCATGAACAGCCATCTCTAACCATTAGAGATGGTTAGACACCAGTAGAGACCATTTATTTTATAAGTGGAATAACTCTCATAATTAGCTTGATGATTAGGAATAAATTAAATTTAGAGGGCAGGTCAGTCAAGATAGACCAGATAAAAATCAACCACAAAACCCAGAGGCTTACAAACAATAAAAGTTTATTGGTTAAGCTATTTGTAAAATGCAGGTTCACAAGAGAATTCTTCTTACCAAAGTCTCCTAAGATCCAAGCAGAGGCTTTACCATCTTAAGGTGTTACCCTTTCAATGTATGCATCTATAATGTCCACAGAGGGAAAGAAAGACTATGAGGGCTTTGCAATAGCAATTAAATATTTTAGCCCAGAATTGACACAACCCTCTTCTGGCAATCTTTTAACAACAAACAAGTAACATCCCCATTCCTAACTTTGCAGGGGAGAGTAAGTGCAATTCTATGTTCCTGGAGGGAAAACAGAACCTGAAATAATAGTGGTTAGTAGCAATGTTACCACAGAGGGAAATCTCAGCACCGAGTGCCCAAGTCATGACCTGATAATAATATAGCTGCTAGGGGCGCCTGGGTGGCTCAGTGGGTTGGGGCCACTGCCTTTGGCTCGGGTAGTGATCCCGGGGTCGTGGGGTCGGGCCCCGCATCGGGCTCTCTGCTCTGCGGACAGCCTGCTTCCTCCTCTCTCTCTGCCTCTCTGCCTACTTGTGATCTCTGTCTGTCAAATAAGTAAATTAAATATATATATATATATATATAGCTGCTATTTTATCGTCTTTTCTTAAACTTTTTATAAATACCTTCTTGAAGATAGCACCATACTAGGGCATACAGGGTAGGTTTATCATTAAAAGAGGAAAGGAACAATCATGACATTTCAGAGGAAAACTGTGACCAGTGAGATTCGAGGTAAGTTCTAGAACACTGGGATATAAATACTGGTTGAAAGTAGAGAGAAAGGGACAGATAGTTTCACTGACAGAATCAGACATCTTAGGACATTCACGCAACAAAATTGTTAAGTGAACTTTCCTAAATTTTACATAGTAGTTCCAGATTCTTCATATTGAAAATCTGGGTTGTTCTCCCCAATGTCTTTAAAGATTCAAAAAAAAAAAAAAAAGAAAGAAAGAAAGATGGCAAGTTAATAGGATAGTTTCATACTTGCTTTGGGACTGAAAGTCTTAAAGTATCTATTACCAAAATCTTTGCTCTGACCTGTGGAATCTATTCCCTTGCTTGATTAAGTTAGTTTCAAAAAAATTTTTTTAAGGATGTCCAGAAATGTGGATAAGCTTAAGAGAAAAACGTGTACAAAACTATCAAGGAAGCCATTAAACATACTGTCACTGACCTACTCTAGCAAAGTTGGCTTTTATTAAATGGCAGCTGTGCCTGATTAAAAAATTATGACTCCCCTCAGGAATCATGAGGGTCATTAAAAACCAAGTCATAAAATCCTCTGCTCCCTAAAGGCACACTGACAGAGAACACTTCCCATTTCCTTACTGTAATTTAACTTTAACTACCATAATGCCCAATGTGTTCTTAAAAGATTTTTTTTAAATTGTCATTTTATCCTTTACACACCTACCTCAAATTGTTAAATAATTACATTAATCTAGCATTTGAAAAATACAGATGACCTGAATTATAAATATGGTCTGATAGTTGGTCACCTTAAGTGTTCTTCTTTCTCCTATTTATCAGTGTATTTCAATTAATTTAGTTTAATGAGTATATCCATATATGTTTATCTTCATAACTGTAGAAGAAATTGGATGAGAAAACAAAAGACTATGTGTGAGAAGACGATCTATAGAAGTTCATAGACTTACCAAATATTACAGATTGAATGGGTTGTAGCTATCTTCCTGATTCTAAATTTATACATAGTGCTTTGCAAACTTTAATACATATAAATTCTCTTTGGGGGAAGATTTTTCACTTTTTTTTCTTATTATTTTAATCCTATCATAATTCTCTTCCAAAGGTTGCTATTTTTCAACTCCGTTTGCAGTTAAAGCTGACAACCAGCTACAATTATCCAGATAATTTACGGAAAGCCAACAATATAATTAGTGTAATGGACCAGAAAATTCCTCATAGCCATCTTTCCAATGTCAGTTCAGAGTCTCTACAGGATAGCCATTATTATTGTTAAAGTTCAGATTTACAAGTTTTGGCCTTAATCTACATTGCTGATGTGCAAGGAGCAATATAACTTTCTGGGACCTCTTTTATAAGGGTACTAATCCCACTTACGAAAGCTCTGCCTTTAGGAACTAATTATGTCCCAAAGGCCCAACTTTCAAACTCCTTGGGGGTTACAGTTTCAATATATGAATTTTGGAGGAATACAAGCATTCAATCTATAGCAGGTGGGATTCTTAGGAACACTAGAGATGCTGCTAAGATGGACCAGTGATGACTTCGGGTCAGGGTGCTATAACAAAATACTGTACACTGACCATGGCTTAAACAACACAACTATTTTCTCACAGTTCTGGAGGGAGGGAAGTCCAAGATAAGCTGATTTGGTTCCTGGCTTGCAGAGAATTGCCTTTTGCTGTGTCTTCACATGGCCTTTTCTTCTGTGCATGTGTACAGAGAGAGCAAGAGAGCTGGTCAGTTTTTCTCTTCGTATAAGAATATTAATCTTAGGGGCGCCTGGGTGGCTCAGTGGGTTAAAGCCTCTGCCTTCGGCTCAGGTCATGATCCCAGGGTCCTGGGATGGAGCCCCCACATCGGGCTCTCTGCTCAGCAGGGAGCCTGCTTCCCCATCTCTCTCTGCCTACTTGTGATCTCTCTCTCCGTGTCAAGGAAATAAATAAAATCTTAAAAAAAAAAAAAAGAATATTAATCTTAAAAAAATAAAAATAAAAAATAAATAAAAATTAAAATTAAAAAAAGAATATTAATCTTATTGCATTAGGGGACCACTTTTACAATTTCATATAACCTAAATTATGTCCTAAGGACCCTATCTTTAAATACAATCACATTGGAGGTTAAGGCTTCAACATATGAGCCTTGGGGAGACACAACCATTCAATCCATAACACATGCAACCAGCTATGTTTTTTAAGGACACTTTGCCTTCCAGAAAACATCAAACATTTAGGGAAACTTCCCTAACATCTTATTGTATATTAAGGCTCTCTTACCCATTTTTGTATTTATTTTTTTTTAATCTATATTTTCAACCTGTCTATAATCCTTTGGTACTATAAATTTCATGAGCTTATTATTTTCTATGTCCTATAATATGTCTTTATATTTATTCCATAGTTAAGATGTAAGGGAGGACTCTACTATTCATATTAGTTAACTGTTTGGTAATTGAGTTTATTTTCCTTATATATCTTTTAAGAAGCATAAAATATCAATCATATTTTTCCTTGCTGTCATCTTTGGATTTGAGTTCTTATTATTGAAATTATCATGCAGAGTCTATCCTCATGTCCATCTCACTGTCCATTTCTAGAACTTTTCTATCCTTATGTTAACATACATTTCTTACATTACAGACATCTGGCCTGTAGAGACCATTTCAGATATAGTGAAACTCTGCTTACTTAATAGAATAACCAAATGTTTGTTGATTTTTTTTTCAGTGTAATTATTATGGTTTAGTAGAAGGAATGTCCTGGAAGTTGATAGAAATTTCTTCTATCTGCTTCTTATTTTAATCGGTCATGTTTACTTAGGTTAGTTTTTTTTTTTTTTAAGATTTTATTTATTTGACAGACAGATCACAAGCAGGCAGAGAGGCAGGCAGAGAGAGAAAGGAGGAAGCAGGCTCCCTGCTGAGCAGAGAGCCCAATGCGGGGGCTCCATCCCAGGACCCTGGGATCATGACCTGAGCTGAAAGCAGAAGCTTTAACCCACTGAGCCACCCAGGCATCCCACTTAGGTAAGTTTTTAAAATCTTTGGCCTTTAGCTTATCAAAAAAAAAAATTAATGAAATACAATCAATATGCCGTTCACTGCATAGAAGTAACAATACATACTATTGATTATATTATAAAAACATAAGAATATGCATATATTATATTTTTGAGTATAAATCAGTGCATTAATTCTGGTAGCTCATTTGGCAAATAATAATAATGAACATTTTGGAGTGTTTACTCTTTGCCAGATATTGATATAGGCTCTTCTCATGTATTGACTATTCTAATAATTTAAAAATCATTCTGAGATAGGTAATGTGCTTATTCCCATCTTACAGATGAAAAAGTGGAGACATAGGATATTAATAACTATTTTCAGGTTATAGAGCTATTAAGTATAAAATTCAATTTCAATTCAACAGGTTTGATTTTAAAGCCCATGTGATTATTAACATTTAATTAAAAATGCATCGAATAGGAGTGTCTGGGTGTGTCATTCAGTTAGTTATCTGAGTCTTGATTTGGGTTCAGGTTGTGAACTCTGGGACCTGGGATCAAACCCAAATCAGGCTCCATGTTCATCAGGGAGTCTGCTTGAGGATTTCTCTGCTTTTCCCTCTGCTCCTCCCCCAATTCATGCACATGCTCTCTTTAATATATAAATAATTTTTTTTAAAAACCTGCAACAAATATAATTAATAAAAGTAAAGAATGTGTTTGTTGTTTGACCTACCAATCGTCAAAGTGAATAGAAAAGTGAGTGAAGACTAATGTGGGATATCGCATAAAACAGCAAGCTATTGAAAACAACTTGAATGGACCACAAAAGGAAATGGTTAAAAAGAAAAGACTGTACATCCTTGGAATCAGATGTCATGGAAATATTAAATGTCAGTCATGATATAACAGTTAAGGATATAGAAACATGTTTGTGATTGCTTTTAAGAGAAAACAGCAGGTTACTGCACAGCAGGTACAGTGTAAACTTAATTTCATATGGGTTTATACCAAAGTGTTAACTGTGCTAATCTTAGAAAGCTAGAATTTTAAGTGGATTTTTTTCTATGTTGCTATAGTTTTGAAATCTTTATGAAAGACACTAGTGAGTTTTTTTGTTTTTGTTTGTGTGGTTTATTAAAGATTTTATTTATTTATTTGAGAGAGACAGTGAGAGAGAGAATGAGAGAGACCATGAAAGAGGAGAAGGTCTGAAGGAGAAGTAGATTCCCCACAGAGCTGGGAACCTGATGCAGTACTTGATCCTGAGACTCCAGGATCATGACCTGAGCCGAAGGCAGTGGCTTAACCAACTGAGCCACCCAGGTGCCCCAAGACACTAGTGTTTTATATCGAAATGAAATATTAATTGAAAATTTTCAATAAAGGCAGCTCACATCTTCCAATTTTTGTCATGTTCATTTGTCCATGGTTATGCCCTTCTCAATGACTTTTTAACAGATTTAACAAATTATAGGCAAGAGTATTATAGCAGTATTTGTAAAAACAAACCAAAACCAAAACCAAAGCACTCTGTTCAATGAATATTAGGACCACCAAGTGATAGAGAGCTGATTTTGCAGTCTGGTTTATCTTTTCTTTAATGATGCTGACCCTACCAGATGGGGATTTTTCAATGTAGATATGGGATACATAATGTGAAAACCTCATTTGGAATAGAAGCAATGTGGAAAGATACTTAGGATGAATAAAGCTAAATGTTGTTGGTTTCACTTTATACTTCTGGAATAACTTTGTATTCCTGATTGATACACTATTAATTTTAGTAATAATGTGGATCAAAAATAGTCATTTGTCTATCTGTACAAAACCAGCAGTAAATTATAAAAGTGATTCTTACAGGATTAAGATACGTTGCTATAGCAACTTCTTATTATACTACAAGCTGTTAATACAGTGAGAATATACCAGATATGGGTTAGAAATAGTCTCTATGATTTAAAAAAAATTAGAGTTTTTTGCTCTTTAGGATTAATGTATTTCAGATATTTTATAATATTAAAATGCTAAAGATAAGAAAACTATATATAACATTTTGTTGTAGTTTTTAGCATAACTAAATATAGTGTTTATTTAAACTTTAATTTTGTCTAGTATATGTAAAAAATTGCAACAATTTTTTATTAAATGAGTGAATTAGAAAACTGGGAAAGGTTATATATAAAACATAATTTAAATTATAATAAAATATTTCATTTTTCTATTCATGGTTACAATAAAAAGCTATAAGGGAGACAAAATAAATACTGAATCAATTTCAAGTTTCCCCCTTGCATCCACTAATATGACTGGGGACTTCTTAATTATCAGTATCTACTATCTTCAGTGTACTGTCTTGGTCTTTGTCTAATTCTATCTTTTGGTACCATTTACCTTTGGCATGAAGGTCATGGATATCATGGAGTTCAAGAGGAAACAGGGATTTGAGAAAGAGTGAAGAGCTAACTAATTCACATAAAGTAAGAAATGGAGTAGCATTAAGGTAGAAAAGTATCTCTGGTGTTTGACAACAATCATGGGAATGTAGTAAGTGTAATTTAATTGAAATGTTACAGAAAAAGTCACAATGAAAATTAATAGAAGATGAGCAAGTAAAGAAAAAAAGCACATACAATTTTTTGTGATGTTTAGTTATTAGAGTGAATAGAAAAATGAAAATATAACTTGAGGTTGATAGGAATTATGATGCATATAGAAGGACATGCTGATTAAATGTTGAGAAAAATCTCATAGAGTGGAAGAGATTGATGAAATAGGAAAAGGAAGGATTGCATGGAAGATAGCATGTCTTGAAAAGATTATAAGTAGAAAGATTGCTAACACATTTGCAAGGAGTGGCCTTTGAAAATAAGAAGTAACTTTTATTCTTGATCAATAATTTTACTTTTAATCTGAAAAATTCATAGAAAGCTTCTAGGCTTGCCTGTTGTTGAGCAACTTTACCTTTATTCTGGGTAAGATAGTTTGGAGTAATTCTCATTTTTTGAGCTTTTTTGTTTGTTTGTTTGTTTGTTCCTTTTCATAAACTATAGCAAGAATCAATGGATGGCAACATGATTTTTTTTTTTACTAATCAACCATATCATATCCAGAATTATATTGTTCCTTTTATGTAAAGGGATATAATTCTTGTAAGAACATACATCTTTTTCAATTGTGTAAAAAAATAATCTGCAACATTCTGGTCTATGATGTGCTTACAATCTAGTTCTATATTGAATTCTTTACTTTAAGAATCATAATCAGGAATTTGTTTGATACTGTGAGGGACAGAAAAATCTCTGTCAGAACCAAAACAGTTATTTTCTGTGGTAATTTTGGCAAGCCCAAATCTAAATAGCATATGGTGCTTCCTTACAGAAGTACCAAGTAAAAGTTACAGAGTTGAAGAATGCAATATCTGGCCTGGAAAATACATTGGAGGGATTCAGCAGAAGACTACATGAAGAAGAAGAAAGGATCAGTAAGCACAAAACCATGGCCATGGAACTCACCCAATCAGAGAAAAGGGGGGAAATATGTGAACATATCCCAAGGAACTTCTGGGACAAAATCAAGCAGACTAATTTTCATATTATAAGGGCCCAAGAAAAAAGAGAGAGAAAGGAGCAAAAAACATATTTGAAGAAATAATAGCTGAAAACACCTAACCTGGGGGAGGAGACAAACATCCTAGCCTAGAAAGTCTGGAGAGTTTCAAATAAGATGAAACCCAAAAGACCCACACCAAGACACATTATTACTAAAAAGTCAAGAGTTAAAGACATGGTGAGAATATTAAAAGCAGTGAGAGAAAAACAATGAAACCCCAGAAGAGAGTAACAGATATACTTAATGTGTAGACAGAACAAAAAAAAGAAAAAGAAAAGAAAAGAAAAAAAAAAATTCCAGCCAAGATAAGATAAAGGGTTTTACAGACAAGCAAAAGCTAAAGGACTTCATCACTAAATTGGTCTTACAAGAAAAGTTAAAGGGACTTCCTTAACTTGAACAGAAGGGGTGCTAATTAGTGATAAGAAAACACATGAAAGTATAAATCTCACTGGGAGGGTAAATATATAATAAAGGTTGTAGATTAATCATTTACAAAGTTAGTATGGAAGTTAAAAGATAAAAGTAGTAAAATATCTATGATTACAATAATTAGTTAAGAGATGCACAAGATAAAAATATGTAAAATATGACATCAAAAACATAAACTGTTGCAAGGGAGAGTAAAAATGTTGAGCTTTAGAATGAAATCAAACCTAAGTTGCCATCAACTTAAAATAGACTGTTATAGATATAAGCTGTTATATGTAAACTTCATGATAACCACAAAACAAAAAGATATAAGAAATGCACAAAAGATAAAGGGAAACAAATATAAGCATCCTGGTAAAGAAAGCACCAAACTGAAAAGCAAAAGAGCAAGAAAAGAAGAAACAGGAAATAACTATAAAATGTCCAAAAAGCAATTTTAAGATGGCAAAAATTGCTTTAAATGTAAAGGTCCTAAATTTTTCAATAAAAAATTGATTAAAAAAAAAAAGAAAGAGAGACCCCTATATATGCTATCTGTAAGACTAACTTTAGATGTAAGGATATACACAGACTGAAAGTGAAGGGATACAAGAAGATACTATGCAAATGAAAACCAAAAGAAAGCTGGAGTAGCTCTACTTTTATTAGAAAACATAAACTTTAAAGTAAAGACTATAATAAGACAAAAATATAGACATAGACATTAAATAATTATAAAGTGTCAATCCATAAGGAGAATATAAAATTCATAAATATTTATGCACCCAAGAGAGGGACACCTAAATATATAAAGCAAATATTAACAGACCCAAAGGGATAAGTAGACAATAATAACATTAATAGTAGGAAACTTTAATACTCTACCTCCATGAATTGATAGATCATCCAGATAGGAAGTCAATAAGGAACAACCAACCTTAAGTGACATGTTAGACCAGATGAACCTAAAGGGGTATACAGAACATTCCATCCAAAAGCAACGAAATGGACAATATTCTCAAGTGCACATGGACATTTTCAAGGATAGGACATGTTAGGTCATAAAACAAACATTAATAAATTTAATAGGATTGAAATCATATCAAACATCTTTTCTCACAATGATACTATGAAACTAGAAATTAATTATACAAATAAAATTGGAAAATTCACAAATACATGGAAATTAAACAATATATAGTAACCATAATATAATAATAACACTAAACAATAAAGAATAAATGATAAATAACTAATGGGTCAAAGGAGATATCAAAAACATACCCAAAAACATATATAGTAATGTAACATAATAAAATTTGTGGGATGCAACAAAAGCAGATCTAAGAAGTTTATATTGTATATATTGGTATATATATACCAATGCCTATTTTAAGAACCAAGAAGTCTCAAACAACGTTAACTTTATACCCCAAGAAACTAAAGAAGGATAAATGAAACCCAAAGTTAGTAGAAGGAAGGACATAAATGAAATAGAGACTGAGATAAAGGATAAAAGATGAAGGATACAAATCATTTGCCCACCTCAATAAATTCCAAAAAAAGTATTTGACAAAATTCATGACCCATTTATGATGAAAATTCTCAACAAAGTGATGGAGGGAATGTATCTCAACATTACAAAGTCCATAAATGACAAGCTCACAGCTAAAAT